>VYZT01061269.1:0-16560 GCA_013400735.1 Pomatostomus ruficeps
AGACACCTTCGCCTGGCGCTGCTTAAGTGGGCGCGGCGCTGATGTGAATATGCAAATGGGCGGCCGGGCGCGTCACACGTGCGGCTGCTCCCCCTCCCTTCGCTCCCCTCCCTCGCTCGCTCCTCTCCCACCCGGGGCTCGGGGGGGACGTGGGGACACGGCGGGGCACCGGCCCCGTCCCCGTCCCGCCCGTCCCGTCGCGCCCGTCCCGTCCCGCGCTGGCAGCGGCGGAGGGGCGAGGCCGGGATGGGAGCGGGGGTGACCCCGCCACGCGGGGAAGGGACGCGGTCGCTGCCGGGGGGTTGGCTCCCTCCGCGTCGCTGATTGATGTCAGGGGCCAACAGGACCCGGCTTTCCCGGCGATGATGATTGTGATGGTGATTGCGATGATTGCACTCGTCATTAGTGGGAATTTGAATTTTGCGATGGTCAAGGCTGGGTGGGGGCACGACCCCCGCGCCCGGGAACTTAAGGAAAGAAAAGACAGGATTTGGAAAATTATTAATTTATGCACTGGAAGGGTCGAGTTACAAAGGTTTTCACGCAGCCCCGTTTTATTGCGAGTATACGCCGAGATCGGCAAAAAGATGGGAAAGGCGTTTTTGTTATTAAAGGAAAATCCTTTATTGGAGGGATGATTTAGAAATTTACAGTCAATGGAATTTAATTTTATCCTTTGCCTTTTGCTTTATCCACATTTTAATAAAAGAGCCATGAAGAATAAGAGTAGCCGGGTGATTGCTGAACAAAGCAGATCTCGAGGCTGAATAGGATTTAAAATCGGTGCCTGCGCTCCCCGCGCCTGGCGGGGCCGCGGGCGGCACCCCCGGCTGTGCGCCCGGGCTGGGGGACGCTGCCGGTGACGACACACACCTTAATGCAAAATTAACATTTCCTACTCAGGAGGCACAAACTTTGTGGTACATTTCCCCTTCCCCTCTGTTTGTCTGCCTGGTGCTTTGGGTACACCTGATCACGTCTCAGCTTTCTCGGTGGCTGTTCCATGGAGAGGGAGCGATTTCCAGGGGAGCGGAGTGTGGCTGGGGATGCCTGCCAGCACCCCGAGGTGGCAATGACCAGGTGTGGTTCTGCAGAACATCACCGGCATTAATGCACTGGGAAAAAAAAATACAAATGCAAAGCAACTCCATTAGTTTTTCTTAGGTATTACCAGGGACTTTAAAAGGATCTACTAATGGGATAACCGTACTCACTAGATTGATAAATAAATAGAAAATCTCTAATTCTTTCAAGGCGTGGGGCTGGAAGGAGCAGATGAAAGTGACTCTGGGGTAAGTGAATAAAACCCCAGTGCTGATACTGCCTGATTGATCATAGCGTGGTGCACTAAGAGCCAAGGAGTCAGCTGAGGGGAGCAGAGGGAAAAGGCGAGAGCCTGTGGAGCAGGAGAGGAGCATAACCCAGTTCCAGCAGGAGAAACCAGTGCCCGGCATCCCGCACGGCTCTGCCACCCGAGCGCCACGCTGGCCCTCGGCTCTCAGCAGCCCGGCTGGCCAGCGTTGGTTTTCTCTCGCTCTCCCGGTCTCCGCGCTTTCCCTCGCCGTGGCCGTGGGCCTGTCCGGTGTGTGCCGTGCTCTGGGGCACCCGGCACAGCCGAGGGCACCGCGCCGGGGCCAGCGTGGCTGCCAGGGCCAGCGCGGGCAGGCCGGGCACGGGGACACGGCGAGGCTGCAGTGGCTTGGGGGCCCTTTGGGGTGCCCGGCCCTCGCCCGGCACCTGCAGCCGTGTGCGCACACGCGATTCCCCGCGCTCGCTCCGCCGTGCCAATAAAGAAGAAAGGCAGGGATGAGGATTGTTGCTATTGATCTGCCCAAGGGGATCATTAGGCATCAGTATCAATCTACAAATCAGTGGGCCTGTGTTACTTGCTTGGGCAGTCATTGCCAATTTGTTCCTATTAGATGGCCGAGCCCGGAGGTGTTTGATGAGCAGATTGGGTCTTTATCTCGGCGCTGGAGAGCAGGCGGGCGCGGGGAGACGCCGCAGCTTTGCAGGATTTCTGCTGTTTGTTTTCTTCTGCTGAAACCCTTTTCACTGCTCTGTACGGAATTTTGTAGGGGCTGAATGTGTTTCTGCTTTATGGATGGTTTTTTATATCATCAGATTAAACATATTGAGAGTTTAGGAGAAACTATTTTGAAATAATCCCCTCGCTTTTATTCGGTCTGTTTACCAGCAGCACTCCCTATAAAAATACATATTCATGCCAGATTCTTTTGTTATCCTTTCCAGGTCAGACCCAACATTAGGAACGCAAACAATTTTGCTTTTGCTATCCCAGTGCCCATTCCTCGGGATTTATTGAGTTCTGCTTACTGAGGTGATTGTTCTCACAATATTTCCCTCTGTGATTTAATTAATTAAGCCAAAAAATTAAAGCTTGCAGATAATATTTTATTTTCGGAGTGTTCTTACGTGAAGGGCAGCCCCAGGGGTCAGTGGCCGCTTGGACACAGCCCTGCTCCGTGCAGCTCCTTCCAGAGCTGCCTCCCTCATCTGCATATTTGCAAATGAGAAAAATGTTTAATACTGTGCAAAATGAGTAACAAATTTAGACCATAACAGGAGAATGGAAATTAATGGCAAAAATAAGGATCAAACCAGTTCACATGAATGATCTGATCCGACATCAATGCCGTGTTATTTAATGCAAACCTCGATTCCGCCTGTTCCATCTCGCTCCTCACGCGAGCATCGCGCAGTTTAAACATCTGTCCAGCCGTTAAAGACCCTATTGATGCTGTGTTATTGGATTTCTAATTTCCAGGTTTTGTCAGGGGGTTTAACAGACTATATGAGTGTTTATAATTTCTAATGAGTTTAATCTCTAATTTGCCTCTATTACCTGGGACTGTCAAATCCCTTTCTCAGCACTTGGTCTGTGAAAATTCAAAATAGAGAAATACAGGTTTCTAAAGAACTCGAAATATTTGTCACATCTTTTATATACAAATATGTGTGCAGTAAACAGAACTATACATTCTTATTCTCTTTGAAGATCAAGCCTGATTTTAATCCTGCCTATCTGCTGCAATCACAATATATTACCTAAACCCAAGTTTCTTTGAGGACTTTTTGGATAGATGTCACTATTTCATTGGAGATAAAATAGGGTGTGTTTTAGGATACCACATTATTGCTGCCTGATTAGTATTTGATCAAATCCTATCTGTTTTTTTTGTCCCTGAGACAATCCAGCTCCTCCACATCCGGAGGCGAATTCGCCTCATTCTGTCTGACAAGTGTTTTGTTGGGGAGCAGCGGCTCAGATCCGTGTAAACACGCGGCCGGGGCGGGAGCCCCGCACTTTTAATTTATCATAAACTTCCCAGAACTCATTAGCTTTCATCTTTACATCGCACGTATAGAAATGAATTCCAGCCGCACTCGGGGAGGCTTTTTTTTCTGTGGAGTTTGCTGTACAAATATTTATGGACCTTTTCCTTTGTAGTAGAGATTCCAGTGGCAACAGCTATCACACGACGAGCGGCAGCTTGCGACTTAGGGAAGAGGTTGCCAAAAGCTGTTGTTTATTTAGTCGCGTGGCATTTTGTCTTGAAATTTGTTTTGCTACTATTTGCAAAAAAATACAGGGCTCTCTTGGGAGGAGAAATCGGGGGTTTTTGCCTATACTCTAGGAAAAAAAAAAAAGGGAAAAAAGCTTCCCAGAAAATGAAATCTAAGCGTGTTTGTATGTGCGAACATAACTTTATAATCAGCATATTTTGAGGATTTTCAGAGCGGGAGGCTGCTCTCTGGCCATTCACAAAACACACATGTGGAGATTTTATGGTGGGTTTTGTTTTAAAGATAATGATTTGTCTCCGCGTTGCAGTTGTTTATGTTTCTGTCTATATCTCTTTCCTCTGCCCTGTTTTATTTAGTAAGGTTTCAGCTGTGAAATTTCTCCATGAAACAATTGATACATTCTCCACACGCTGCAGTGAGGGAAAAAAAGCCCCTTAGATTAATGGTCAGTGTCTCATCCACACAAATTTGTGTTACGATACTACCGAGAAGCTGCGAATTACTGACAAGATCTAGAATAATTCCTAATGCTGTCGAAGGCTTCATTTTCTCCTCCGCATGATGGATGAGGCATAAGAAGTGCTTTCTGAGATCGTTAATGTGCATCATTCTGTTAAGTGTTATTAAAGTCCGTCTGTCTTCGGCAGCAGAAACAATGGCTTAGCCCTTATTTTGTCTCTCTCTTTGCTAAACTCCAACTGGCTTTTACTAATGCGGCCTATTTTGGGTCTTTTAAGGGCTGGGTTGTTCCGCAGTGCTGCGCCTGGTTTAGGGAATTGTGTTTTCCCTCCGAGTTAAACGCTGGCTCGTGGCATGGGACGGCACGGCGAATTCCCGGGGATGTCTGTCACCTGTGGACAATGTCCAAGCAGTGCAGGATCCGCACCAGAGCTGCTGGTTTAGCTTGGAAAACAGGATTGAACTTCCCCTTCGGAAGGCTGCTCCTGCGGAGCGACGCTGGGCTGTGAAACTGCCCCCGGGAGCGCCCGTGTCCGCTCGTTCTCCCCTGGATTAATTGTGTAAAAATCTGGGAACTGCTGTCTGGGGTCCCCTGCTGGGAGGGGCGCTGGCACGGGGTGACCCAGACCCGTCCTGTCGGGGCTGGAATCGCGGCCCTGTCCCGCTCCCGTGGGCATCGCCCCGTTCCCCAGGGGGAGGAGGCCAGGCCCGGATTGCAGATGGATCGTATTAAATCAAAAGTACTTTTAACCAAACAGAAGAATTCACTTTAAAGGTTTTTAACCTTTCTTAAGAGCCAATTTTTCCTTAAGCCCTGCGATAATAAAATACAATATAATTTATAGAGCGCTCTCCACGGGTATGCATTCCTCCTCTCTTCTTTTTTTTGGTACAGTCAGATAAAACATCCAGCAACTGGGATGGTAATCAAGAAAAAACAAAAAGCAACTGATCATAAAGCATTTAGAAATGTAACATTCCTTTTCAAGGGATTCAGACATCCTTGGGAAGCCTCACTTCTATACTTTTAATAGAATTAGAGAAGTGTGATGCACAGCTGGTAAAAGCTCAGTCATCCACAGCACAGCGAGTTTTTGAGTATTTAATTTTATATTTGAATAATTCTCCAGATCAGGCTATAATCATGGATGTCATATAAAAAGATTTTTTTCATAAATTACATTATTTCACAGATGTGCAAATACTTCTGTGAAAAAAATTACATTGATCAGTTTTTAATACCCCCCTGTCTCACCCTTCAGTCAAAAGAAAAAATAGCTTTTTTCCCATCTTTGTCTTCAGAAAGGTGCTAGATTGTAAACATCTGAAGGAAATGAAAGGGGGTTGGCCAGTCCACCCCAAATTCTTTCCAGATTTTCATTCCTTTCACCAGCAGCCTTCTGTTCTTGGAGGAGAGGGAGGAACAGCAGAAGAAAGAGAGAGATGTCTCTGTTTCTTATTAAAATTTAAAGTGCAAAGCAGGGGCTGTATTTTGCTAATTTTCGATCAGCTAATTGGGAGGGGGTTAGGAGGTGAGGGGCCGTGGGGACACGGGAGCTCGGTGGGACAAAGCCCGGCCAGTGGCACGGTCCTGGCGGGGACAGCGGGCACCAGCACGGTCCTGGCAGGGACAGCGGGCACCGGCACGGCCCCGGTGGGGACAGCGGGCACCAGCACGGTCCTGGCAGGGACAGCGGGCACCGGCACAGCCCTGGCGGGGACAGCGGGCACCAGCACGGCCCCGGTGGGGACAGCGGGCACTGGCACGGTCCCAGTGAGGACAGCAGGCACTGGCACGGTCCTGGCGGGGACAGCGGGCACCAGCATGGCCCCGGTGGGGACAGTGGGCACCAGCACCGCCCTGGCAGGGACAGCGGGCACTGGCACGGTCCTGGTGGGGACAGCGGGCACTGGCACAGCCCTGGCAGGGACAGCAGGCACTGGCATGGTCCTGGTGGGGACAGCGGGCACCGGCACGGCTCTGGCCCCGCTGCCAGAGCGGCCTGGTACGCACCGCGCTCCGTAGTCCCACACTGCAACAGCCTGTGGATTTTCTCCCTGACAGTGGCTCCTTTAGCAGGAATAAACTCCCAGCAGGCTCGTGCTCTGCCCGGCCGGGCTCAGGCCCCCACACCCTCCGGGGTGCCCGGAAGCCTCACACCCGGCGTGGGACCAGGGTGTCCCCAGGGTGACCTGGCCACCGGGGCTTGTGTCCCGCCAGCCCTGAGCACTTTGCCTTTTACCTGCTGCAAGCACAGAGACACTGGATGGAGGCACAGCAGCTCCGGAGCACATCCTCACACGCAGAGGGTCTGCTTATCCTGGGTGTTGCTGTGAATGGAAAAGTTTGCCCCAGCGTTAAATTCAGGGATGGCAATTAAGATAAATGCCAACTCCCCGGCTCTCTCATCCCGTCTCCGATGCAGTTACACTTTTAGGGGAAAGCAAGGCTAAAAATAACTTTATAAAAGTTAACCGAGATGTCACACCCTGCCTGCTCGGGCTTCAATCAGAGTTGCCGGCTTGTTTTTCAGGAAATTTAAGTACCAGATGCACTTGGAGAAAGCAAGCTAAACATCAGAGTTTATTTTCAATATGCAAGCGGTATAAAAATATGCAAGCCCTGATCTGAGTGCTATGGAAACTGCTCCACAAAAATGTGGAACGAAAGCTGTTACTGTAAGTGTGGTTCATGTCCTGTAACAGCTGTGACAGCCCGGCACAGCTCAACACTTGTCCAATTAGATGAAAATATTCAAAAGGAAACCTGATTTAAATAAGATTTGTAATAATCTTTCACAATTACAGAGTATCCCAGGGACAAACGCTGTCTCCCCGCCCGGGCCGCCCGGACCCCGCGTTGGCCTCGGCTCAGTGGACGTGGCTCTCCCTCCTCGCTCCAGCTCCAAAAGCATTTTTCAGGGCTTATGTTACAGTTATTTGCAGATTATTTTAGGTCTGTGTTCTTTTATATCCACTTAGCAACTTGCAAGGAATATTTCAGGAGCAGCCCATGCTTGACGTGCCCCTTTTTGGGGAGCAGGAGGACTGGGTGGGGCGGATTTGAAAGCCATTATTGTATTTCTGACAGATGGTTTTCAGTTTAGGCAGGAAAGCCCAGATAGACACTCGCGCAGAGACAGGAATGTGGACACGTATCATTAAGCTCTTTCTGTTAATCAAATGCAAGAAATACAGTAAATTTATTTTTATACCTGGCCTGTGGAACAAATATGGCCAATGGATATTACACATAATAGGTGTTAAAAGGAACAATTACAGTTTCCCTTTAACTTTCCTGATTTCTTACAAGTTGTGTCTATTGCTGAGGTTTTAAGGATGCCAGCGATGAAAATCATCCCAGTGCATAAATTTCAGTTATTTACCATCGTTCATAAGTATCGTGTGATGATCTTTTTCTGGCTTCATAAAATTGGTGACTTGATATAATTTAGGATCTGAGAGTGCAAGTTCCTCGATTCATTTATCATTCGATGCTGAAATTTGTTTAGTCTGGATCGAAGGCCCTGCTCAGCTTTTCCTACTGGCCACAGATTCTTTGTTCATTGGAAACTGGGAGACCTTTGTCTTGTCTCTTTCTTTCAAGTTTGACCAAAAATAGTCATTAAAGCCTTCAGAACCCCCCTGGCTTTATAAGTAAAGGCTCTTGACTGACTCTGATGGGAGTTCCATGCACAGAACAGCCCCCGTCACTAATTTTTCAGAATGGCAAAGTGTGTTAATATAGAATACACTTTGAATTAAGTGGTCGGTTTTGACTGTATTCCAGACAACTTTTTATGAATGCAATTAAATAGAGAGTTTTAATAGCTCTGGGAGAATCAAGTTTGAAATTGTTCTATAAAGAATGTTTATAAATATATATGTAGATAGATGATAGATGTAGCTGAAAGCAGAAGGCAGTACAGTCATTTATTTTAAAAATTCTTTTGTAGTCAGTGTGAGTGATTTCAAATGGGATCCCAGAATCTCCAAGCCAAAGCTCTCATCTTCTAAGGAATTTCAGTTACCTGGAATAAAATGTTGCCTTAGAAATTATTGACGTAATAGTCCCCTTGGGAACCCCAGAGCAGTCAAAGAGAAATCCAACAATAAATCCAGGGGCCACCTGGATAACTCCCATTAAAGGCTTTTTTTCAGTGGAAAAAATTCTTTAAAAGCTTAATTCTTCCTAAATGTAAAGTCCAGTGATCGCGTTTCTGTAGAACTTTTACAGTTGGGTGTTTCTCTTTGTTTTGTTTGAAGAACTTGTGCAGGGCTGTGGGACAGTGACACCGGCACAGTGTGCCCGGCAGCGTGCCCAACGCAGCCCCTCCGCAGTGCCGGGGAGCCCGAGGGCACCGGGCACACGCAGGGCTGTGGGACAGTGACACCGGCACAGTGTGCCCAGCGCAGCCCCTCCGCAGTGCCGGGGAGCCCGAGGGCACTGGGCACACGCAGGGCTGTGCCCTGGGCTGGGATACTGGTGAGCAGTGAGCAGCAGAGCTGCTGGGCCCAGCCGTGCCCCGACACGGGAGCCCCGCTGCCCTGAACCGAGAGCGGGCATGGAGCTCCCCTGGCTGCTGTCAGCCGTGGGTTTGGAACGGCTGATCAACCGCACAGGTCTAGAAAAGCGACGGGCAGCCCGGCTCCAGCCCCAGCCCACGGAGCGCAGCGCTGGCCATTCGCTACACCTGCTTTCTCCAGAAAATCAGAAATCAAAAAATCCCTTCTGTGCCCATCGCAGTCCCTGGCGTGCACAGGTGCAGCCCGGCGGAGCAGCTCAGTCTGGAAGCTGCTGTGGGAGTTGGGGAGGATTTCCACGTCCATGTGACAGACGGAGCAGTTCCCGGAGCGCTCCCCATCCGGGACCGAGATGTGCAACCCTCCTTTCCTGGGGGACCCGCAGAGCCCCGGGCAGCGCCGCTGGAAACTGGGGCTGGTTTGGGGTATGTGGGCTCTGACTCGTGTGCTGTGACCGGACTGAAATCCAGAGCTGCTCCGCAGGGGGGTGCGAGGCCCAGTAAAGGCACCCAGGACATCCGGGGGCACGTGCACTGCACACACAAACCCACGGGCTCCGTGTTCTCCGCAGCCCGAGCTGTGTCGTGTGCTGCAGCAAAAGGGCACCGCGTGGCTTTTGATAGAAAATATTCAGGGAGAAACACTCATCCCATAAACCAGTGGAAATTCTATCACAATTTAATTCTCTATCATTTTTAAAAGGGAAAAGGGGACAAGAATGAAGTGTGTTATTCTTAGTTGTCTGTATTATTAGTTAACATCAGCTGTCTGCTGATCCCCACCTCTGTGCCCCATTCAAAGGACACTATAAACCACATTTACAAAAAAAGACACTTTTGATTTTTGTAGAAAATACATATAAAAATAGATTCAATATCTGTGGGTATTTACATATGGGTGTTTTACAGATTTCCTGGTGTGGTGGCTGAAAGACAAACCTCTTTTAAACCCTGTGAAATTCAACATTTCACTGAATTTAACATATTCTAAGTTATACATATTTTGAAGTAGTTTTGCACTTTTTCTATAGGCTTCGGTTTTAAACAGTGTCTACTTTTCCTGTACAATGAAGGTATCATTTATAACAATATTTTAAACAGTCCAGGCCAGTTATTTGTACAGGTTCTTTTCTTGTAATGAGGTTTGCTCTATCCTTTGGTTTTGCATTATTTACCTCATCATTCCCTTAGCACCCAGAGCCTTTTTTGCAACTGCATTTATTTAAAATGGTATTTTTTTACTTTTACTATAATTGTATTGTTTAGACAAGAGGTTTTTTCCTTGTGAGTATTCAGGAACTTGTTGTGCTGCTCTCCCCGGAGCAGCTCAGTGCAGCAGTGCGTGCAGTCAGACGGGGAACATTCCCAAACTGTTCCCGTGCTTGGGATTCGGAGCAGCCGCACCGTCCCCATTCCTGTAAGGAGCACTGGAATTTGGTGTTGCGGATCTGGGTTTGAACTGTTCCAGAAGCAATTTCTGTTTACAGGCCGCTGTTTTTCTGGACATTTTGGTCCGTTTGTGAGCAGAAAGCAGGTTTGCTGCACTAGAGACGCAGTCACTGGGTGTGGGCTGCGCTGGGTGGGACGGGGCCACGTTCTCCCTCTGGGATAATGCCCGGAGCTGTGCGGGACAGGGCAGCTGAGCCACTTGGGTTCATCTTGGCCTTGCTCATCACCTCTCCCAGCCGCAGAGCCTCCCGCGGCTGCGTGAGCTGTGTCTGCCTTCCGGGGACAAGGGACCCCACAGCCCACGGAACCCACCCCCATCCCAACCCATCCCATCCCATCCCATCCCATCCCATCCCATCCCATCCCATCCCATCCCATCCCATCCCGTCCCGTCCCGTCCCACCCCACCTCCAGCACCACGAGCCCACTGTGCAGCTCCTCCTGGCTCCTCTCCTGCCGGACCTGCCCCCGGCTCTCCTGCCCTGGCCCCAGGGACGAGCGCAGGTGTGGGAGGTGAGGTGGCCAAGGCCATGGATGGTGGCAGTGGTGCCCTGGTCCTGAGTGACTCTTGGCTCCTTGTCCGTGTCCCTGCAGCCTCGTGGCTGGACATAGCAGGGTCGGGCCCTGGTCCGGGAGATGGGAGAAGCTGTGTCCCCGTCTGTGAAATAACGATGGATGGTTTTCCTGGGATTGTTTTGGTTGGGGAAGCCCTCAGAGGTCGTGGAGTACGTGCCCTGCCCGCCACGGGCAGTGACGGTGCAGCGGGGCCGGACGGGCTCCCCTGGGAGGGCAGCGGGCGAGGGGTGCCCGGAACCGGGCTGTGATCCCGGGGCTGTGATCCCGGGGCCGGGCGATCCCCGGGGCTGTGATCCCGGAGCCGGAGCCGGGCGATCCCTGGGGCTGTGATCCCGGACCCGGAGCCGGGCGATCCCCGGGGCTGTGATCCCGGGGCCGGGGCCGGGCGATCCCCGGGGCTGTGATCCCGGAGCCGGAGCCGGGCGATCCCTGGGGCTGTGATCCCGGACCCGGAGCCGGGCGATCCCCGGGGCTGTGATCCCGGGGCCGGGGCCGGGCGATCCCCGGGGCTGTGATCCCGGAGCCGGAGCCGGGCGATCCCTGGGGCTGTGATCCCGGACCCGGAGCCGGGCGATCCCCGGGGCTGTGATCCCGGGGCCGGGGCCGGGCGATCCCCGGGGCTGTGATCCCGGAGCCGGAGCCGGGCGATCCCTGGGGCTGTGATCCCGGACCCGGAGCCGGNCATCCCCATCCCCATCCCCATCCCATCCTCGTCCCCATTGCCATCCCCATCCCATCATTCCCATCCCATCCCATCCCTGCCCAGGGAGCGCAGGCACAACTCAAATTGTCTGGAGACCTTTGCATTCAAATGTTGTTTCCTATAACAATATCCCGAAACCCCACCTGCATTTATATGGAGATCGTCCTCCTCCGGGCTCTTGGGGAACAAACTCAATTCCTGCCACAAAGACAGAGGTGGTGGCCAAATAATTTCCATATAATATTAATTTTATCTGTGTATGGTTGCACAGTTTGTTCCTCCAGGTGTGAGATCACAAAAGCGAGGTGGCTTTTGTGTGGGTGCACTGGGTTGCTGGGGGGGTGGTGGATATTTCAGCACTTCTATTTCTGCCTCAAATATTTGTGTTTGTTTTTCAGGGGCTTTGTTAATACCTGAGGGAACCATTAATGCAGCCGAAATAACAGGAGATCTGATGTTCTCATGGTATTTTAGTATTTCAATTCCTGGATGGAAATGCCAGTAGAACACCAGATCTCGCGGTATTTGGGCCTCAGAAATAGCTCCCTAGGGAATTTTTAAAAAGCCCATAAAATACATAAACACAAATATGGAGATATCCAGGTTCCTGCCGAAGTTGCCTGCGCAGCCTTCCCTCGATTGAAGCCATCAGTCAGCAGCTTTCCCTCCCTTCCAGCTGATTTGTCTTTGTCACGGAGCGAAACTACTCCTTCTCCCTCAAACCGACGGCAGAAACCCGGACCCGTGTCGGTAATTGTGATTGTGGGAAGGACAATTCCGGATTGCTCACACACACAGAAGATTTCCCCCAATCTGCTTATTTTTTTCCTAATATGGCTGTTTCCTTTTAAAAAAACATGTTATTATTTTTTATTATTATTTTTGGTTTCACTATAATTTTCTGTGGATATTTGGCTGTATCTAGTTAATTATCTAATCAAGCAAATGGTTTCTTTGGCTCTTAGCAAAAACAGGAAAACACCCCAGTATCGGGATTAAGTTTTCATCTCTATCAACTGGCTTAAAAATACTGAACTTGATTCCTTTTGAATTAACTGAGTCTTATTTTATTTTTTTTCAATATCACCTATCACCATAGTAACCACCAGCTGTCAGTTCAGTTTCTGACATTTTTCTCATTTGGTAAGATTTCAGAATTGCCATCCTCCCTGCCAACATGTCATGAACAAGAAAAAAAAAAATTGCATGAAAAATCTAATGGGTGTCTGGTCTGATTGTCCTCACTCGTGGCAGGGAAGACAAAAACTGATGAATTGTGAAATGTATTCAGAGGGATTCAAGAAAAGCAAGTGTCTCGGACCCCCTCCTCACCCACACCTCCTCGTTTTCATCTTGTTATGCTTGATGCACCAGACATGCTTGCCCTGACACTCGGGTTTGTAGAAATTTAAGATTAACAGTTTTTACATTCACCTCGCTGATCCCCGGGTTTTAAAGTCATCATTAAAAATAAAGTTCGCAGAGCTCGTATTTAGCACCATTTCCCACTCATTGATGAGGTTTTAGCACCTGCGAATTCTCAAAAAAACACTTCCCGTGCCTGAAGTCAGCAGCCAGTTCGGTACATTCCACATCTCCGTCCCTATTTCTGTATTTTATGTACATTAGAAAGCAACCTTTGAGCAGGCCGAAAAGGAAAGCAAATTCTGTGTAACTCCCTGGGCTGGGGTTTTGTTTGTGCTGGAAAAGGGCAGCAAACGGTAAAATTTGGCTTTTTTTATTTCTCCAATTGGTTTAGCTGAAATAATGTAAATTTAAGGAAAAATGGGTTCGTGTTCACTAAATGATGCTGCACCTCCTGGATGGCAGAATATCTGCGAGAAACCTGCTCGCCAGTGCTGCAGGAGGGCAGGAGAAAGGGAAAGGACTCATTTCCCTCTGGCAAAGCAAATAAAACGCCAGCAATGCCTTTGTAACACGTATTTTTGGGGATCTTGTGTACGAGGCACACACATGGAGCTGGCACGTCGTGTTTCCGTAGGTATAAAACAAATCCCCCCGGCTGCCTCCGCAGGGGCACAAAGAGCCGTCCCTGGACGTGCTTCCAGGGGGGTTCTTCGGGGCTGTAGCCATCTCTCTTTTCCCCCCGACTGTCTGTGAATTGAGGCTCAGCAGCAGGAACTCATTTCAGGAACATAAACCTGATTTGATGAGCAGCTGCAGCGCTCGGGTCCCTGTGCTGCCGGGGACACCCCGGCGCTGCCGGGGCTCAGCCCCGCTCCCGGCTCACGTTTCACACTCGGGGGCTCCGGCGCTCGCAGCCCGGCAAGCCCAAAGGGGAATGATTGAAACAATCCCGGGACGTGTCCCCCGCTCGGGAACGTTTGGGGGAATTGGTGTTTGTGAGTATGTTCGCTCCGTTCCGCCGATCTCCATGGAGCAGGGACGTAGCTGTCGGCAGGAGAAGTGCGGCTCCCGCGGGAGCAGCCGGGGCTCGGTGCGGTGCCCGTTCTCCCGGGGCTTTGCCAGCGCCGCTCTCCGGTGTCGCAGCCCGGGGAGCGGAGCGCGGGGAGCGGCGGCTCCGGCCCCGGGCCGGCGAGGGGCACCCGGACACGCGCATCCTCAGGCATTTCAGAGATGGGTACCGCTTAAACGCCTTCTCGAGTTTAGAATGAAAAACCATCCTCTTTGGGAAAAAAAATGGAAAATGATCCCGTTTTCCTGCCTCTTTCAGCCATGCGTTTTGCCAGCTGTATTTTTTAAATAGTTCTACAAATGTATCTCGTGAAATAAATGCACTGGGAAAGTGTAACTCTTTTAATGATAAATAATATTGTTGTATATAATATTTGAAAACAAATGGGGTAAACAAAATGCACCTTAATGTCTTTATGGTTTGTGAGATTTATAACAATAATCAGCAACTGCCTGTAACACTGTTTGCACCTTGTGTGCCCTAAAGCCATTGGATCCCTCCGTTAATTGTATAAATTCCATGCACTATGGAAAATCATGATGTATCATTTATATTCAGCTATGTCAGGTATATAAATATTAAAATATATTGGCCAAAAATGGCTGATTACCCCTCAAACATTTCATGATAAATCTTATCTTTTTACGGTGGTGGTAGCACTGAGGGTGGGGCGAGGGGGGGAATGGACTAAATATTTCATGTTATTTGGAGATATTCTTTAAACAACCCAGATATATTATTAATGTTTTACAACTGCTTCAAAAATCCGGCAGCTCGGTTCAGGTTTAGAGGATAAAGTGGTTCAGTACCTGAAGAAAAAGTGATTTTTATATGCAAAGCACCCCAATGGTGGGGATTATGTTATTTATTGAGGCTGGGATCCGTGTGGCTTGCGGAGGCTCCGCGCTGACGCCCCGGTATAAAATAGAGGTGACGTTCCCGGAGCCAGCGACAGCAGCACCTCCCTGCTCTGCTACTCCAGATATTCACGGGCATTTATCAGGGCCTTATTATTCACCTACAGTCTTATTTAATAAACTCCTGCTCTCCCCAGCCACGATGCGAAGGTACAGGGACAGTGTTTGCGACAGCCTTTCGCCTAAAAATATTTATATGAAATGTGTTGTGTTTCTGTGTGTTCCCCACGCAGCCCCAGCCCGAGCCCTGGCCCGTGCAGGGAGAGGGAGGAAATATCGCAATACATATTTATTGATAGTAATGCCGGTGTTTTAATGAATAAAGAAATACACAGCTGGGCCGTGGCTGAAATGTGAGGGCGAGTGGCCGTGTGCAGCGCGGAGGGAGGGGACGCCGGCACGGGGCTGGGAAATACGGGTGGCTGGAAGAATGGAATGGGAACGATGCCTCGCACCGACAGGCAGACTTGGGGTGTGTGATAGACTTTGTTCATTTGATTCTCAGAACTCAGTCGGGGTTAAATTGGAATCCAGACATCAAAGAATTCCTCCAGCAGCCCCAAATTTTGCCCGTATAATTTTTTTCTTGCAGTTGTCATAATTGTAGCTAATTTCACACTGCAAATTTTTTTTTTTCCCCTGTTTGAAGTATTTTCCTAAATATGCACAGAACGTGGGAGTGGGATTATTGGTTCTCTCTGGTGTTTCCCTGGTCATAGCCAGGTGGTTCCGAGCCCTCGGTGGCCGCGAGGAACCCTTGGGTTTGGTGGGCTGCGTCCGCATCCCTGGAACTCACGGATCGGGGCAGGATCCTGAAATGTGAGGGGAGGGGAAGGCTCAGGGCTGGAAGCAGCAACGCCCTTCTCTCTGCTCCTTTTTTCCGCCCGACTGTTGTGTCTGAACACAAGCGCGTGGTGCTGCATATTTGGTGGGTTTGCAGATTTCTGTGCGATTTTTATCTGAAGGTCAGGGCTGTGGAAATACATCAGGTTGGGATTTGGGATGTTTGCCATTTGCCATTTAGCCTCGCTCCTGCTTATCAGATCGCTGGGAGCACGGGCCTAATAAACCAGGGAGCTGCTCCGAAAAGGAAAAATAAATATTGTTCTGGTTTTACGGAGTCTCTTTACTATTACACAGCAGGAGATTTAAATGTATTTATTTAAGTTTTTGTCTTTTTGCTTTAGAATTGTGGAACTAAGGAAAAGAAATTAATGGTGGCTATTTATAATTTCACTGGATATTTGCATACATTAATTTTTTTTAAATAAAAAAATTATTTCCTTTTTTTCCACATTGGAAAAATAAAAAAGGAAAACAGTTGTAGGATGACCATGCCAAAAAGGGGGAATGGAGAGTGGGCAGGGGAGTTCTCAGCATCGGACATCAGTTTGAAACCAAAACATGGTATTTGTGGTTTCTCCTGCTGGGGTTTTGGGCTGTTTCTCCCCTTTTCCCGTGGCACAGGAACTTTGGCTGCAAGTCCCGGTGCCAAGCACGGAGTTGCTGAGCTGTGGGACAGCGAGGCGCTGCCGGGCCCTGCTGGCCTCAGCCGCTGCCCTCCCAGGACTGGAATTACCCACAGCGGCGATGCGATTGGCACCTTTAATTCACGTTTTTCATGCTGGTTTTTGTGACCAGGATCAGGCCTAAACAAGGGTTCATGAAAGGGGCAGCCTGCAAATGGTGTTGAACCCCGGCACTTTCAGAACAGCCTCACCCGGAGGACACTGGCTCCTCTGGCACCGTGCTCTGCACCCGCAGGCCCTGCGGGGCAGGGGGAGCCCCACGGCACAGGGGAGCCCCACGGCACAGGGGTGCTGCTCTTTGGCACAGGGATGCCCCATGGCACAGGGGTGCTGCTCTTTGGCANTGGTGCAGCTCTTTGGCACAGGGCTGCTGCTCTTTGGCACAGGGGTGCCTGCGGCACAGGGGTGCTGCTCTTTG
>VYZT01061269.1:16592-75650 GCA_013400735.1 Pomatostomus ruficeps
GGCACAGGGGTGCTGCTCTTTGGCACAGGGGTGCCCCATGGCACAGGGGTGCTGCTCTTTGGCACAGGGGTGCTGCTCTTTGGCACAGAGGTGCTGCTCTTTGGCACAGGGGTGCCCAGTGGCACAGGGATGCCCAGTGGCACAGGGGTGCTGCTCTTTGGCACAGGCGTGCCCCATGGCACAGGGGTGCCCCACAGCACAGCGGTGCCCGTGGTCCGGCTGGCTCGAGGCAGCGGGTGCCAGCAGCAGCGGGTGCCAGCAGCATGGTGCCCCCTGCCCAGCACTCGCCCCTCGGGGACCCCACTCGCCAGGTGTCGGCGCGGGGCTGTTGAGGCGGTCGGGAGGTGGCCCTGGCTCCCGGGCCGTTGTTGATGGCTCCATGTGCACAAAGCCATCGCAGCTGTGGTGTGGGCACAACCCCTTCCCTCCTGAGCGCCTCGTGGCCAAGGCCCGTGCGGCACAAGGAGTCTGTTTGTCCCCGGGATTGGCTGCACGGGGAGGGCTCGAGGGGGAGGGAGAGGACTGAAAGGCCACGGCAATCCTTAGGAAAACATTAGTTTGTTATTTTAATATTTTTGAGAGGAAAGCATTTTGTTCCCGTGTCGATACCTTTTTGTGGTTTATTATTTTGTTGCTAATTTACTTAACCATTAGCAAATTAAGGTGGATTACGGCTTAGATGCATTAAAAGCACCAAGGAGTTGCGGTCCTTGTGGCTATTTCGGGCAATGTCATAAGCACACTCTTTTTTTTTATTGTCCTCCCAGGGAGCAGAATTTGAACTTAATATTCCATGAAATAAGCCATTGTAATCACGTTGGGTTAATAGAAGAAGTAAAATTGCCTCTCCTCTCACAAGACATTAGAGCAAGGCTGCATTATTAAAGTTTTCTTGCGGACAGGCGGTTTAAAATATATCCTCAGTGGCTGACGCAAGTCTTTTCAGCGGGGATGACAGCTTTTCAGATCTTAATAGGCTGTTCATTTCTGGCCTACGAGTTTTCAGCATTTCTTCTTTTCAAGCCAGGCTGTGACATGATGGCTAAAAACTGACATAAAGAAGTGCCATGTACTGTGAAAACCTTTATTCACTAAGTGGCTCCATGTAAATTGGTGTCAATAAGCAAACAATTAGAACTTTTAAAAAAATTGTTGGTTTAAATCCCTTTTCTCCTTAATCATTTGACCTAAAAATCTCTCCTTTCTCTCTCCCTTCTTTGGAAGTGGTGCATGTAAACCAGTGACAAAGTGTTTTGCAAGTGAAAGTGGATCAAATCTTTGTTAGAAATCAGTAAATGGTATTTAGCCAAGGTGAGTTTGGCATGAGGCTTTTTGTCTTTGAAATAAAATTTGCAGTGAACTAAATTCCAGGTAGATGACGAAGGATGCAGAAGGGGCTGGTTCTTCTGCCCTTTCCCCCACGCCCCCACTCTCCCCGTTTCAGAGCCACCGCCTCCTGCAGCACCAACAGCTGCAGGGCTCTGGGAGCTTGGCTAATTTCAAGAAATTTGGTCTTGTTGTTCATGGTTTCTGGAGATTGTTTACTTGAATTATTTGCAGAAAAGACTTTTTTTCAGTGTCACTAGGTGAAGAAGAGGCGCAGCACTTAATGCTTTCCCCACTCTTGCTTGTCCCAGGGAAAAAAATGTTCAGCAGAGCTTTTCGTCTCTGTTTTAATTTATGATTTCTCTTTTTCTTTTTATAAACTCGACTCCTTTCCTCGTTCCTTCCTCCTGATGGCCTCGGCTCCCCCGTCCCCCGTGTCACTCGGGAGCCCCTGCACTTGCAGGCTGCCCCACACTGGGCTGTGCAGCGATCCCGTGTGTCACCCCGGACACAGCCTTGTGCTCCAGGTGGCCACTGAAGACAAATTGCTGGCTGGAGCAGGGGAAACGGCTTCTCCTCCCTTCCTGCAATATCTCTGCGGGGTTTTAGGCACTGCCTGATGTACCAGGGCATTAAGGGAGGCTGCAGGAACAGGGCAAACTGTTGCATTCCCTCCGAGGCTCGGTGGGTGAGTGTGCAGGGTGATGGTGTGAGGGCACTGGCCAGGAGGGGCTGCACATGGCCCCTGTGGCTGCAGGGAGCACATCCGGCCCAAAAACCCGGAAAACGGGGGTTTGGTTTGGGGGTTGGAGACACCAGGGCAGTGCTGCCTTCAGCCCAGAGCCCTTGTGCCGTCACGGGGGCAGCGGGGATGGTCCCAAGGACGTGGCCTCGCTGCCCTCCCCGTGCCCAGGGCTGCTCCGAAGGCAGAGCCCCACAGAAATGGATTTGTCTTCTGAACCTCGCTGCAATTCCCTTTGGCTTAACGGAGATGGAGCAGGTGCCCCTTGGTTCGCAGCCGGCGCAGTGGAAGTGCCAGGGCTGGGTGGTGTTTTAGTGTTCCCAGCCTGGCTGGGGGTGACTTTACCTGGGGGTGGTTTTCATTTTTAAAGAGCCTTTTCAGGTGCCAAAAGCACCACCCAAACACAGTTACAAAAAATGCTAATTCATAGAATCACAGAGTGGTTTGGGTGGGAAGGGACCTGAAAGCCCATCCAGTTCCACCCCAGCCATGGCAGGGACACCTCCCACTGTCCCAGGTGCTCCCAGCCCCGGCCAGCCTGGCCTGGGGCACTGCCAGGGATCCAGGGGCAGCCACAGCTGCTCTGGGCACCCTGTGCCAGGGCCTCCCCACCCTCCCAGGGAACAATTCCTGCCCAATATCCCACCCATCGCTGCCCTCTGGCACTGGGAAGCCATTCCCCCTTGTCCTGGCACTCCAGGCCCTTGTCCCCAGTCCCTCTCCAGCTCTCCTGGAGCCCCTTTAGGCACTGGAAGGGGCTCTGAGCTCTCCCTGGAGCTTTCCCTTCTCCAGGTGAGCACCCCCAGCTCTCCCAGCCCGGCTCCAGAGGGGCTCCAGCCCTGGAGCAGCTCCGTGGCCTCCCCTGGACTCCAGCAGGTCTGGGTCCTTATTTTTGGGGCTCCAGTGGGGAACTGGTCTAAGTCCACCTGTGTGCTTCAAATCACTTGCTATCAGAGACCTTGTATTTGTTTCCTAATTAAAGGATATATTAATGACTTGAACAGGAATTTCTCACAGACCAGGGCAGGTGTGAACATTTGAGGGTGTTCGGGCACTGCAGTGAGGGAGTGACAGGGAAAGCTCCGGGTTCTGGAAAGGAATTTTTACAAATGAAAAAAAAAAGGCTGATTATTGCCTTTAATTTATAAAAAATCCGTGACAAAATTATATCCTGATTTTCTAATACTATGACTTTGGAAGTGTGTGAATGAAGGGGAACGTGGCAGCTGGCTCTGGAAACCCGGACATGGGAACCAGGTTGTTTTATTTTAGCTCCCTTGCAGTGAAAACTGCATTCAAAGACGGTTTAATTCCAAGCTTTCATTCAGGTCTGCCTGGAGACGACAGAGGCAGAACATCAAACAGGCTCTGGTTCTGCTCAGAATCCAGGGGTTTTTCTTTTAAACAAAGCTGTGAGGGAGATCCCCCTCCAAAGGCTCTGCCGGGCCCGGGGGAGCGCCAGCCTGAGCCGCGCTCCTCAGCGCCAGGCCCACGAGCTGCGGCCCCCGCGCGTCTCCTCTTGACTTTCAGAACTGCCTTTAACATTTGCCTCAGAGCTTACGGGAAGAGCAACAATATAAATACAATTAAAAGAAATCAAAGGTGTAATGAAAGCTTTTGCATTTGCAGGAATTAAAGCAGCAAACATTAAAATTTCCAGAAATAATTGAAATTTATTTAGGCATAACAGAACAGGTTAGGGCATATTGCTTACACTGAAAACATAATTCCGAAAGTTATAGCGACAATTTCTGACAATTTTCTACAATTTGATAATTACACAACATTTAGCAATTAAAAAAATTATTCCCGTTGTTCCTTTTAAAGCAAAGGACAAGGAGCCATGGCTGGAGTCCTTGGAGGCTGGCTGGCCTGCCCCCACATTTGTGTTTATATATCTTGCAATATTTTTCAGTAATCAAGGCAATGCCTTTAAATAAAAGTGAAAAGTTATGTGACCTTGGTTGTCAGACTCAATTTAGACTCCGCCGCAACACTTCGCATTTTATTTTTTAAATTAGCTGTTGCCATCTTTTACAATTTGTTTATAGGCAGAAAGAGCCACATGGAATGGGAAGTATCAGGGAGGAGTTGAGAGGTGCTGCTTCGGCCTCAAATAACGGCATTTTTAATAACTTTAACAGCTTTTTATTTTATTTTCCCCTTTAATCTGTTTCCTCAGGTGGTGCCTTGATTCATTCTGGTTTTCTTTGCAAAAAATTTGTTTCCTTTTTTGAAGAAGGTTGGGGTTGTGCTCCCCTTCTGTGGGACACACGGGGTTTTTGGGAAGCTCCTCATTTCAAGGTGTGCAGGGTGACGTTCCCCCTTGGGTTACACTTCCCAAACCAGTTTGTTTCCCAGCTGCTCTCTGCCCGTGACGAGGATCAGGGAGTTTGCTGGCCCCACGCTGGCACCACCGCCCTCTCCAGCGCCCCATTCCAGGGTGGATTTTCCTTCCTTGGACATTCGCACCGGTTTTGGTGTTGACTCCTCCTTTCCCTGCCCTTCCCTGCCAGGATCCGTGGATTTTCCCCGTCTCCGTGGCTGAAGTAGGTCATCTGCTGTGCCAGAGACACCAATCAGCCCCTCTTGTATCTGATTTTTATTTTTCATAGGATACATTTTGAAAGCATATGTAAAATAGGACTGAAAATAGCATTCCAAATGTCAGCAGCCCTGTAGCATCTCGGCTGAGCTGCTGTGCTGCACTCTTTGGAACAGATAAAGTCATTCTGCTCAATGAAAACCAAAAGCAAACATGAATTGGAGCAAAACTACAACATTTTGTAGTCGTGGCCTGGCGCACAGGGCAGCGTCTCTGCTTTTGAGGGTGGAAGAGAAAAGGGAAAGTTTGAGGCTTGTATTCATGAAAAATACAAGAACTGTTTTGATCTAAATAGAATAAAAAATTAAGGAAGGGAGAGATCGTATGGCAAACCACAAACATGTGACCACGTTGTGCTTCTGGCTCCTTTTTGAATGTGAGAATTCAGCGATGGCAGAACCAGGCGCTGACTGGAGCCGGGGTGATGGTGTGGGCAGCACCCCCAGAGCTGCTCACAACAATGCCATGGACATATCTCACATTTATCATTCCAGCCTCTTCTCTCCCACAGCTCTGCATGCATTTTCGAGGGAATCGGTACATTAAAATGCATACTGGGGAGTATTTTAGGCTTGATAGAGTCAATTGGGTTGTTCCACATGACTCTTCTGCTACCGAAAATGATAATTAGATCATTTCAGTTGGTTTTAATTTTGTACTTCTAATAGGAACAAAACTCTTATAGTCTACTTAAGTAAAATAGGAAATTAACACATATTAAAATACATCTTTAAAAGCTTTAACGCGGCCTATCAGCGGCAGAGACGATGGGCTGCCAATTACTGTGTGACGCTGTGGCAGCACGGCGCAGTTTGTAACTCTCTGCAATCCTGCGTGGGGACAGCGTTGGAAAAAGGAGCTTTCAAAATGCCAAGTGCGTGGCCAGGCCTGAAGAGGCACCCGCTGTTCCCGTCGGACCGGCTGAGACGGCACAGCTGGGGCAGGGAAGGGCAGCAGGAGGAGGCTCGCCCGAGGGGCTCGGGACTCGCCGTGGCTCTGCCGTGGGGTGCGTGCCCCGTGTCCCGGTGCCGGCTGCTGGTCACTCTGCCGTGGGGTGCGTTCCCTGTGCCCTGTGTCCCCGGTGCCAGCTGCCGGTGCCTCTGCTGTGGGGTGCATTCCCCGTGTCCCTGTCCCCGGTGCCAGCTGCCGGTGGCTGTGCTGTGGGGTGCGTTCCCCATGCCCCGTGTCCCTGTCCCCGGTGCCAGCTGCCGGTGGCTGTGCTGTGGGGTGCGTTCCCCGTGTCCCTGTCCCCGGTGCCAGCTGCCGGTGGCTGTGCTGTGGGGTGCGTTCCCCGTGTCCCCGTGTCCCTGTCCCCGGTGCCAGCTGCTGGTACCACTGCCATGGGGTGCGTTCCCCATGCCCCGTGTCCCTGTCCCCGGTGCCCGCTGCCGGTGCTGCAGGTTCGGCCGGGCTGCCTCGGCCATCAAAGAGCCGCCGGCTTCGCATGGCGGGCCCGGGCCGCCGCCCCCTCTTTGAGCATATTCTATCGCCGCGTTATTGCATCAAACATCGCTTCTAGTACAATACCACAGGACACTAAGGGCCCTATTCAGAGATTACATGCACCCCATGGAAGGGTGCTTTTCATCTATTGGAAACCTGATTTAAAACCCAGCCCTACGTGACTCTTCCCTGTACTGTAACTTGCACAAAACAGGGAGTTCTTGAGGTTTCCTGTATTAGTCCCTGCTCCTTTGACACGCCTGGCACAAGCCCGACAGGGTCTCATTGTGGCATTTTTATTAAGAAAGAGGATGCTGATTCTTTTTTCTCTGTCAGCTGCTGAAATAAGAAGGTTTTAAGAACAAAGAAAAAAACTTGTGCCAAGGGGAGACACAAGAGGATTATGATTCCCAGAGGAAGGTGGACGTTCCCCACACCAAAACACTGTCCTAATGAGCCAATGGGTTTTTCTGGTAAATATATTTAGGGAGAAGTACATTTGGGTGCCGTCTCTACTCATTTATTCTTCAAACTGTAATGCTGCACATTTTGGGTTTCACTATATTGCATTTTAAAACTAATGATGCATTCATTCTCCGAGCAAATCTTATTTCTAAGCCCTAATTTAATAGAATTAAACTCTAAGCTGAATTGGTTTTATGAGATAAAACTCTGAAGTTGATAACTGCATTTAGGAATAGTTCAGGTATTGAGTTTCTAATTTGCTTCCTGAGCATGGAAATCCCTCAGATAGTCAATATTGACGCCCTGTAATTGGTGAGAGTGGGGCTTGCAGAGTTTCCTCGAGGTGCTGCAGCGATGCTCGGAGCGCGGCCCCGGGGCTGCGGCCGAACCCTGCCCGGCCCCGCCTGCCCCGGGGCAGCTCCAGACCCTTCCCCGCCGCGCCAGCAACAATCCCTGTGCTCCAAGGAAAAGGCCATTTCAGCTCAGACGTGGAGCCACCGCTCCGTGCTGCCGTTCTCCCCGAGAAGAGCGGCACAGGACTCGAGGAGATCATCTCCAGGTGATGTAGCTTTGCTGTTCAGGTACAGCCCAGCTCTTGGTTCTGCTGCTCGGGAGACACCGGCCAGCTGGGGAACTGATGCCGCTTGTGCTTTGTGGCACCTCCAGGTTTTGCTCTGTGTTCCCAAGTCCTTGATTTTGCTGCTTTATTACAAGACTGGTTTGGGAACTAAGCCTGAAAAAGAAGAACAGACTTATAGAACACCTGGATTTTGCAAATTTACCAGTGTTTAGCTGCAGATAGGGAGAGCTGCAAATACAGCACAACCCTTTCTCAGGGAAATCACCAAATACTTAACCTGGAGCTGCCTGGAGCTGTGGTGAGCGAGGGTGTGTGCACCCAGATAATGCTGCGAGTTTCCACCTAGCAAAGTTTGTTGGTGGGTGGTTCTGCGGAGAAAGCGGTTATGGAGCCTAGTTACAAAAATAAATAAAAGCAGAGAGTTGTGTAATTTAGAAAAAAGAAGGAGGGGAGAGAAAACAACCTATTTTTATTGTAGTTGCTTAATGAAAGGGTTTGGTTTGTACTTAATATGTAAGGATTTAAAGCATTGGGAAGAGGTTTTTCAAATAGTTTGCCTCTCTCATTAGGGTAATGAGATTTTTATTGAATTTTTCCCCAACCTCCTCCTGTTGCTTCAGGTGTCTTCCCTGCATTTAAAAGCCACAGTATAATGTTAAATGAAGGAGAGCACAGACCGGGTGATGCTGCCATGTTTTGTCAGGTGTAGAACCAGGCAGGGTTGATGATGGAAGGTCAGTTTATAGAATCACAGTCACAGCTCTGTCCGTCCTCTGCTCTGTCCGTCCTCTGCTCTGTCTGTCCTCTGCTCTGTCCGTCCTCTGCTCTGTCCATCCTCAGCTCTGTCCATCCTCAGCTCTCTCCATTGTCGGCTCTGTCCGTCCTCAGCTCTGTCCGTCCTCTGCTCTGTCCGTCCTCAGCTCTGTCTGTCCTCAGCTCTGTCCATCCTTGGCTCTGTCCATCCTCAGCTCTGTCCATCCTCAGCTCTGTCTATCCTCAGCTCTGTCCATTGTCGGCTCTGTCCATCCTCAGCTCTGTCTGTCCTTGGCTCTACTTTGCCTCCCCGTGCCGTGATTCAGCCAAGCCCCTAATGTGAGGTTTCGCTTGGCTCTCAGCAGCAACACGAGTGGTTCCCTGGAACGCCTGGAAATTTTAGTCATTTTGTGAAATAACTGGTTTCATAATACGCCGGTAACACGTCCACTGAGCCGGCAGTCGGGTGACGGGGGAACGGGGGTAGCTCTTTCCTCCTGCAGCCCACGCAGCTTCTCTGCTGCATTCTCAGGGATTAAAGTTTCTTCTCCCTACCAAGAGTATAAAGGCAGCTGTTTAGCGATAAACAGTTGCAAATGATAAACAAATCAATATTTGTTAATGTTATGATGCACTCGCATCTCTCAGATACACATGGAATGATTTATAGAGTACAGCATTTCAGGGCTGACCCTTGCAGGTCTCAGAAAGCACTTAAAAAATAAATTTACCCTGGCCTCTCTCACCCCATTTCAAAAAGGGTGACAAAGATGAAGTAATTTATAAGTCACACTTTTATTAATGCTTTTAACTTTCATATACTTGGCTTTCTTGCCCTCTGAGCAGCTAAGTGCAGCTCTTGGTCGAATGGTAACCTTCGGTGCTTTGAGAGGGGTTTTGTACAAATGATCAACTCATAAATAGGTGCTGTGCTCCGCATTATCCTGCCATAAATTCCCAGGACCTTTCAAGTACATCAAGAAAGAGCAACTTGAACTAGGCGTTCTGTGCTCGAGTTTACAGACTAATGCAGTGCTAATGAGCAGCTGGGCAAAGGGTTTCCAGAGCACGCCTGGTGCCGTCTGTGGTGATCCTGTGCTGGGAGAGCCGCCAGGCAGGAGGGAGGTGGCCGTGGCAGCGTGGCCACGCGGCTGGGAAATGTGGCAGGGGGACACGGCTGGGGGCTGTGGCCATGGCAGGAGGGACAGGGCTGAGGGCACCTCCCCTCTGCAGCTCAGGCACGGTTTTCGTTGTGAACTCACAGCCATGGGGAGCATAGGGAACATGAACTGGATTAGTGTGTATTGAGTAATTATCACCCCTTTGATTATAGGTGGTGTTGGGAAAAAATTGATCTAAAAGAGAAAAATACACAGATAAACTTCAAAATGCTTCTGGCAGTGAATTCTGGCCGTATGTGTAGCCCTGCCAAGGACACTGCTGGGACACTGCTGGGACACGCAGCCGGTGCTTGCATGGCTGCCCACCAGCATCTCCAGACCCTTTTCCATACAACAGCCACCAGCTTGGGAAGGGTTGTGTGGTGATGCTTGTTTGAATGAAACATCCTGTACCAAACAACCCCTGCAGCCTCAGCGGGCACTGGTGACACAAACGGATCGTTCAACTTCAGCACTGACTGTAACCCAGCCTGGGAGCTGAGGGAGAGCTCAGCCCAGGGAGGGGAGCTGTGCTGGCACACCTGTCCTGTCTTCTCGGTGAGCCCTCCACTGGGAAGCAGGGGCACAGCCTGAACCCCAGGAAACTCCAGTTCAACACCACAAAAGCCCTTTCCGCTGTGAGGGCAGCCAGCCTCTGACACAGGCTGCCCACAGAGATCGCGTGGTCTCCATCCTTGGCTATTTTCACCTGCACGTGGTCCTGGAGCCCTGCTCTGCGTGACCCTGCTGGAGCAGGCGGGTTGGACTGCACGATCTGCAGACATGACTGCTGACCCTGGCTCTGTGACTCTGCAATCGCCCCTTTGCAGCCTCGTGTCTGGGGCTTGGTTTATTCTGAGAAGCAGAACCCAACAGGAAGCGTCATCAGGGCCTGTCCAACCTGAGCAGGAAGATGCTGTGTCCAGCTGCAGCTCCGTGAGGCAGCCAGAGCCTGACTCCGCTGGATCTGAGTGGGAGGCTTGGTCACTGGGGTTGTGTGTCTAAGTGTGAATAATGAAGAAAGGGAAGAGTGAAGAAAAACAGGAGTAGGCTGTTCCTTTTCTGGAAGAATCATGCTTTAGGCCTCTCTGGGATCTTATTGATAAAGGAGATTATTTTGGACTTAGAGCTGTAAGGATTCCTCTGCCTTTATTGCTGATTCTTCTAGGAGATCTCGTATTGCAAAGGGCTTCTTGAGGGCTGATGGGCAACACCTGGTCCCTGTGCCCGACATACGAGCATCAGCTGTTGCTCGTTGGTGTCATCATTGCCAAATGCTGCTCAGGTGTGGGAGCAGAGGTGTCCTGTGGGCAGGAGGGAGAGGTTATTTGGAGGGGTAGAGGAGGTGAGAGCCCTGAGGAGTCTGGAAGACAGAAGGAAGGAGCAGCTCGGAGAGGAGTCAAGGTACAGTGGAATTTCTTGCTCTGGTTTGCGGGTTGAGCTTTTCTGCAGTTGTAGGAAGCAAAGGGTGACTTTGATTCCAAGTGTCTCTGGTGAAATGTCCTTGTGCAGTGTAATGTGAGCAGGGCAGGGTCTGCTGGAGTCGGCTGCTCTCAGCCAGCCTCTCCAGGGTGTTCGGGGTGCTGAGCTGGGGCTCTGTGGGCCCTGTCTCGAGGAGGCTTTGAGTGGGGCTGGGGGCAGCTGGGACTTCAGATTTCTTGAGCCTTGTTCTAGCCAAAGAGCACTTCCTGGCAAATCTTGATGCTCAGTCCCCTCAAACTCCTGCTTGGTCTCCTCATCCTCCCCATGCAAGTGGGATTTTTTCCTGGTGTTATTTCACTGTTACTGTCTGAAATGCAGTCCGTGTGCTCAGGTGTCACGTGCACCTGGTGGCTGTGAAACCACCTTGAAATGTCTACCTCAGGCAGCTCCTGCTGGGGCGTCCAGCAGAACGTTGTGGGTTTGGGTATATGATGTAACAAAAATACACTTGATTTTTACTTGAAAGGAACTTATTTGTGCACATAAGACTTTCATTATTAGTACGGTGAAAGCTGTGTTGGGTTTTTGACTTGATTGCAGAGAAACTTGCTGCAGCAGGCTGGAGTTTTTTAAAAGAAAATCTCCCATGAAAAGCTGCAGGAACTTTAATTTTAAAAAAATGTCCATAGGCCCTTGTGTAATCAAGCATTTGAAGCTGGGGCAGAGCAGCATGGGCTGAGGCTCTTTGGCTGCATTGATTACTCGTTTTGGAATCGGATCCATCTGCCAATTACCCTGGAAGTGGGGAGGGGAGAAAAAAACCTCTTATTTTGGTATAAATATGTAATGCAGTGCATGGGAAAAGCAAATTCCCTGGATTCAAACCATATGCCTGGGCTGAACGTGGGCACTGTCTGGTCTGTTATTAATGGATATTGTTAAGTCTGGGATCAACGTGGAGTCGCCCCTGAATGCGGTGTCTGGTGGCCAGGAGGAACTGCTCGAGGTAGCCGAGGGGCAGCAGGTGGGGCCTGGGCGTGTGGAACACAAGTGGCTTTTCACCATCACCGTTTCCCATGTGCTGCGTTTGGGAAAACGTAGTTAAAGGAGAGAAGTGAATTTGCTTGGGATTTTGTGCTTTCCTGAGGCTTCATTCAGTTATGACACTTGATTTTTCTTTTTTGAGTAGTTAATGACAGCAGTAGGGGTGTAACAGGTAGGAAATCATTTCGTCTTCCTAACGAGAAGAGGATGGAGGAGACATCAGTGAGCTGGAACCCATGCGGGTCTTGATGCTCCTGTCCTGCTTTTCTCCTCTCTCCCTCTGGAGTCGCCGTGTTTTTCTCCCTGGGGGTTTGAGTTACACCAGTGTGTAATTTACGTCTTTGCTGCTCGTGGCTGTACGAGGTGTGTGCTTTGCAGGCGTTGTCGTAGTTGGTGGAGGAAGCCGTGCTCCTCCCCGGCTGGAGGCTCTCGGGAGGTTTGTGCTGCTCCGGGTCTCGGGGCTCCTGCCCAGCCCTGGCGGGCCCAGGCAGTGAGGAAGGTGCTGTGTGGCAGCCCCACTCACTGAGGGAGGGTACGTGAGTGCCAATCCATGGGTGACCATCTCAAGGAGCTTTTCCAGCTTTTTTCTCTGGTATTCTCATCCTGAGCTCCCCCAGATCAGCACTGAAATGAAACAATGACCCAAATACCTGAATGTTCCCCGGTTTCTCTGTTCCACTCGACGTGTATTGGCACGTTACCTACAGGCCTTTGTGTGTTAAAGCTGCCCACTGCAGCTCTCAGTTGGTGTAATTCTGCTGTTAATAATTTAAATGATGAAGTAGAGTCAGTGGGAACAATAACCGTGAAACAGATGGAGCTGGGAGCAGTGCAGGGCATAAATCCGTGAAAACTCGAGGCTCTGCTGTGGAGCATCCGAGTGGATTAGCGGCTCTGGGAGCGAGCCTGCTGCGGGAGGGAGCCTCACCTGCTCCAGCCCGGCATCTCTGCTCCTCTCTGAGACAAACCCAGCGACAAAGCAGCCTCAGTAGTGCTGGGAATGAGGCTGCCTGTAGTTCTTGGTGCTGCTCTTTCAGTCTGGTGTTCCATTGGATGTTTGGATGAAATTCCCCCCTCCTCAAAGATGCTGGTTTTTATTCACACCCAGGTCCTTCCTTACTCAGCTTGTCCTCAGGGCGGGTGGAGGGCAGGGATGAGCCAAATCCTTCAGCTCATGGGGACTGACACCCCAAGGTCACGCTGGCACAATCTCCAGCTTCAAAATTGGAGAGGTTTGAGTGAAGCCTTGGCAGAGACGGGAACTCCTGAGCTCTGTTCTCACAGCTTGCGTGTATTTCGCAGGTACCAAGTGATAGGGCAAGAGGAAGCAGCCTCAAGTTCACTAGGGGAGGTTTAGGTTGGTACTGGGGAAAATTTCTGCATGGAAAGGGCTGTGCAGCCCTGGTACAGCTGCCCAGGAAGTGTTCAAAAACTGTCTGGAGGTGACGCGTGGAGATGTGGGTTAGTGCTGAACACGATGGCGGTGCTGGGCTGAGGGTTGAACTTGATTATCTTAGAGGTGTTTTTTACCTTAATGATTTGATGATTCTCTGATTTGTCTGGGTATTACAGCTGCGGAGTTTTAGGTCTCGTAAATGGGAAGGAGCAGGGTCTTCTTCCCCTTCAGCTGTGCTGCCGTGGCTCCAGCAGCTGGAGGGTGGCTGAGTCTCTGCTCTGTCCACTCCTGCAGTTCTCCGGAGACTCTTGGAAAATAGCCTAAAATTTCATGGTTTCCAAGAGAGGATTAAAACAAACCACCCCCAAAAGTAGTGAGAGCCCTGAAGTGGTGTTTTGGGGGGAAATGCTATATTTTCCAAGCACCCCAATGTGAATTTGTGTGCCTGGAAGTGTCGGTGTGCCTGGCGAGTGCTGTCGTTGCTGGGGTGTCAGGTGTGGCTGAAATGCAGCCGGGGCACACAGAGCTGAGCCCAACCGCCCTGGCCCGGCGCAGCTCCGGCTCCGTGGGAATACGGCTCGCTCGGAATGAGGTCGGGTTGTCACGGGAGGAGAGATGAGGTGGGATTTGCAAATCGCTTAAACTTAGTGCACTCAATTACAGGCAGACTGAGCGGGGCTGCGGGCGTTGTTAGCCGGGCGTCGTTAGCTGGCCGGCCTGGTCCTGCCACAGCCAAGGTCGCCGGACTCGGGGCCGCGTCTGGGGCCGGCGCTGCCCTGGCGTCCTCGGCAGCGATGGGAGCCGGCCGTGACATTTCATTATGCTGATTTTAACTGGCACGAGGAGAACTTGTGGACAGGCTCCAGTCTTGTGAGGGAGAGGAAAGAGTGGAAAAAGCAAACCATAAATTAAAATAATAACAGTATGGGCCAACAAACAGCACACACGTGTGCAACAAAGAGAGGCGACCTAATAAATACATTCACTTTGATTTACGGCGTTGTGATAATCCAGACCGTCATCCTCGCTGTGGTTGGGAGGGTTTTTGTGTGGTGATGAAGGACAAAATCAATGGTGGGTCTTTTCATTCTTTTAATAAGAAGAAAATAATTCCCCCTCTGTGTTCTGCCAGTCTTGGGACTCGGCTTCAAAACCCATATAAATCTGTAAAAATGTAATTCTGCCTTAGGAGCCGCTTCCTCCCTCCTGAGGAGGGTTTTGCTGGAGGTGTTGGAGCTTTGGCTCATAAACCTGCCTGCTCTGGCCACCTTCACCTTCCCTCCTGCTGCCTCGGCTGGGGCTGGCCCAGCCTGCCCAGGGTTTGATTCCCTGGACGTGAACAACGCACCTGAATTCTGCTGCAGGAGTAGGACAAACGTCCTTTGGCTCTGTGAGAGGCGATTTTTCATTCCTAATATCACCGGGTCATGGAATGGCTTTGGAGGGGACCTTGCAACTCATCCTGTTCCACCCCTGCCACGGGCAGGGACGCCTTCCGCCTGCCCAGGGTGCTCCAAACCCCATCCAGCCTGCTCCGTGTTTGGGTTTTGTTTCTCTCATTGAATGTACACAGTAGAAAACACTGCGTTTAAATTGATAAAAATATTGATAAAATTAGCCTGGTTTATTTACTTGTTATTTTAGTATCAGCCTCATCATCACCATCATGTGATATTTCTGTAAAGAAATTACAGCAATCTTAGAAACGCTTTTCCAGCTATAAATCAAAATTCCTCCTTTGCCTGCCCTCAACCAAGGATATTTAGAAAAATTAAACATATAAACTCTTTTCTTTTCTCTGTGGAATTAGCTGATGAGTAATTTAATATATGTGCTTTGTGGTGCATTATTGTGAAATATATTTCATTAGCTTTAAGTGCATTAGCTGATATTTTAAATTCTATGAAAATGGGAGTGTAGTTTCGAGCTCGAGCTTTTTGCACATTGTGGGCACGTTCTTCCAGAGCTGGATTAGCAAACACTTCGCTTCGGTGTATATATAGCACAGCCCTGGCAGGGAAGTTTTGAAGTTTGTGCATGGAAAACACAATTATTGCCAGATTAAATTATCAGGGTAAACCTAATACATGGGGTTTGTGGTGTATTTTTTTTGTTTTATGTAGGGAAACGCCCATTTTTTCCTGCTAAAGGGGTTCATGGTGGTGTGTGTGGTGCAAAGGCTCCGAGAGGCTTCTGGTGCTCTCGGGAGGGTGGGGCTGTGCCGTGTGTGAATCTCGGGGAATGTTGCCCAGGGTGGGGGGACGGAGCCAGGGAAGGTGGGATTGGAGTGACGCCGGAGCCCCAGGGTCACACAGAGGGGCTCCCCTCACTGGGGTGCAGCCGCGCGTCTGCACTTCCCAGACTGTTCCTTTCCAGCCCCTGAGCATCCCTGCTTTTGCTCAGAGTCCAGGACCTGTTCTTCCACATTCTGTGATTTTTAAATCACTTTCCTGTGGCCTTTGATCCCCACAGATTACATTTTGGGGAGCTGCAGAGGACAAGCCTGCTGTCAGAGCAGAAAATCAAATTTTTTGATGTGATGTTGTTGCATTAAAAGGGCCAATCTCATGTCATGTAACATGTGAATAATGGGACTAGCATGTGATGTCAAAAATTTCCAACTGCCTCATAAATAAATGCAGTCCCTCCCCTCCCCCCGAAAGGTCACCCTGCTTGAACCCGGGCTCGCATCCCAAATTACCAACGCGCTCCGAGTCAAGGTTAAAGGTACAGTATCCCCTTTCAAAAGGCACATGTCAGTGTCTGTGCTGGGAATGATAAATAATGCCTGGAACAGGCTATCAATTTCCCAGGGCCCTGCCTCCCCTCGCTGCCGCGCCGAGGGTCCCGCTGGGCTCCCAGCCTGGCCGGGGTCTGGCTGTGCCGGCTCTTGCCCTGGCCACCCCTCGCACCCAGGGCTGCTCCCCCAGCATCTGGGTGAGTGGAGCCTGCAAATGTCACCACCCTTGGCCCAGAAGAGTCCTTGGGAGCGCTGATTGCCCACGTTTCGTGTTCAAAGCTTTATGTGCCCGTAAGTCCTTAAGGGTACAAAATCAAGCAAAGAACTGAAAAATTGTGGAAGTGCCCAAGTTTACACATAAACCCCGACTTGCCCTCCCTGAGTGGATGTGTCTGATCCAGCCTGAAATCCTGTCGGCTCGTGGGGCTGCTCGTGGGGAAGCCTTGGCTGAGGTGGGCACAGGGAGCAGAGGTGCTGAGGGTGGGAACATCCCGCCTTCCCCGTCCCCCCTGCTGCTGCCTCTGTGTTGTTTGCACTGTAGACAAGCTGAACAGCACACAGGCTCCAAAATGAATCCTTTCCTTCTCCATGCGTCGCCTGTTGAGTGGCGCTGGGACTTAGTTGGGAAAATGCCCTCAACACTTTGTGAAATACTGTTATCGTATGGTATAAAGCCAGAATAAATTGCTTTTCACCCCTTTTTACACCCAGGCAGCAGAGTTGCTGTGGCCAGGGTCCTGTGCAGGGGTTCTGGACCTGAGTTGGGTTGAAAGGAGGCTGCGTGTCTGCAGCCAGCAGAACTGGGTTGGGGGTTCAGTGCCACCCCACAGCACGCCCTGCTGTGCTCACTAAATGGGGTCAGGCTCCTGGCCAATGGTGGCAAATTAGCATAGAATTCAGGCACGTGTAGCAATGCATATGCAACACAGGCACAAATTAAGGGTGAATAGGTAAATTTAATGATCGTATTTTCTAGCTTTTTGCAACTTAAGCATTTTAAACATAGGTTTGTTTTTTTTTAATAAACACCAAGCGTGGCTCTTGGAGGGGGCAGCCACAAAAGCCGGTGGTTTCCATGGAGGATGTGTGGACACTGCGGAGGTGGCCGACTCAGGGGGCTTGGCCAAGGGGCTGAGGACACTTTGTGCTCATCTGCAGCTTTAACCATCTCCAGACACCTCTGTTTGCTCGGCTTGCTCTGGAGTTTTGCTGTCTGAGCTCTTTGGCAGTGGGAGCAGCTGGGGGTCCCTGTCCCCGCTGTGCAGGCGCGGTGGCAGGACGCAGATGTGTCCCGGGGGAGGTGGGTGCAGCTGTGGGGACAGACAAACCCTCTCAGGGAGCGGCTTGGACAGGTTGGGGCACTGCCAGCCCCTCCCTGGGGAGCCGTTTGTCCGTGGCCTTGGCCACCCTGGGCCACATCGTCCCCTCCTGTGACCATGCAGGGAGCAGGGGCTGCTGAGATCAGACTTGCCGAGGAGCTGCGTGTCCCAGTGGGGACAGCAGCCCACCCAAACCCTGCTGGGTGCTCGGTGAGATGGATGGGTGACCTCAGCCCTGAGGAACGGCACAGCCCCGGTGCAGCTGTTGCTTAGCCAGGGGAGGGATGGAGCTGATGTCACTGGTCCAACCGGGATCATTATCCGCATATTTGGTATCAACCAGCAGCTGTGACGGAGCTTCCCAGTCGTTAGAGGATGCAGTGTCTGTGGTACCTCTTGGCACACATTTGTACCCGGTACCTGCTCAGAGTTATGGCCTGGCAGCTGCAGCAGCCCAGAGCGTGGCAGGGTCGAGTCTGTTGCCCGATAGCACGGCAAGAGTGAGGAGCTTCTGAAAGAACTTACAAAGGTTCGTAAGTTCTATAGTGTTTTGAGAATTTGAAGCTTTTTCATTAAGAAGTGTTTAAGAAAGCCATTTCTATCCCTGGCTCTGTGCTAATGAAACGCTGGGTGCCGTGTTTGTGGAGGGTCACTCCCCTGAGGTAGGAGGGTGATGATTTGGGAGCCGGAGCCTGTCCCTGCCCAAGCAATACCCTGTCTGCTCCTTTTCTTGGTAATGCTTGTTTGTTAAATTGTACTTACACTAACAGCGGATGAACTAGTTGGGCACATAAACCCATTTTCACAGAATCCCAGACTGGTTTGGGCTGGAAGGGACCTTGAAGCTCATCTTGTTCCACCCCCAGCCAGGGACAGGCACACCTTCCGCTAGAATTCCACACTGATGTTTGCTTCTCTGGAAGGAATGGGATTATGGAATTAGGTGTGTGAGAGGCGGGAGGTCAGTGCAGGTGTCGTTGCCGCTGCTGGGGATGGCTTTGGCTGCGCTCGCAGTGCTGGGCCCGCTCGCGGTGGTGCCGGTGCCGGCGCCGCGCCGCTGACCTGCCCCGTGGCACAGCCCTCAGCCCCGGCCGGCCGCACAGCTACATCTGGTTTGGCTTTGTTCGCCGGCAGAGGGGAGGGAGGTGCCCGCGGTGGTCAGGGGCCAAACTGCATGTCATATTTCATTACCTTCATTAGCTACTACACAGGGCTGCCTTACAAGGGGAAGGTTGTGCTTAACTCTTCAGCTGCCAGGCGCTTATTTTCTAAATGCACCTTTAATTTTGCTGCCTGCTCTTCTCAATGTGTCGTTACCTCTGTTTCGAGCTTATCAAACCCATAAATCATATTTCTGTCCCTCGGTGTCGAGGAGGCGCAGGCGGCCGGGCCGTTCCCAGCCCGCTGCTCGGACAGTCGCTGGACCCACATCTGGAAACTGTTACAGGAGCAGCAGCGTAAACCCAAAAGGGAAAGTGTGTTTAGCATTAATAGAACTTTTTATTTTGTCCCCAGGTGTCTTTTCCTTTTTCACCTCTCATTGTTCTGCTGATTGAAAGTTGCCGATTTGTCCAGAGCAGCTGTGGCTGCCCCTGGATCCCTGGCAGTGCCCCAGGCCAGGCTGGATGGGGTTGGGAGCAGCCTGGGACAGTGGGAGGTGTCCCTGCCCATGGCACTGGATGGGCTTTGAGATCCCTTCCCACCCAAACCAGTCTGGGATTCCGTGGTTTCTTTTGGGGGCACTTTGGACACTTTGTGGTCGGGGTAAGGCTGGGGTGAGTTTGTCTCCTCATTAAAGATGTAATTTCTTACATGAATGAGTATCACAGTAAAGAATTAAGGTTTCCCCATGAACTGATGATATGAAACACGGTATAGAGATGATTATAGCAGATGTCTTCGTTAGAGTTACCTGCCTTCAAACTGTGTTTAAGGCCCTGAGCCCGGGCAGGGCTGTGACCATACGGGGGTTCTATCACACTGTACCCCGGGTTCTGGGAACAGGATGTCCTGGAATCGTGGGATGGTTTGGCTTGGAAGGAACCTTAAAGATTATCCAGTCCCAACACTTTGCCGGGCTGGATACCTCTGATTTGATCAGGTTGTGACCTTGGCACCCCCAGCTCAGCCCAGAGTGCTCCCCGGAGGTGTGGGTGTCTCCAGAGGGAAGCAGCGGGAGCCACAGAGAGCCCGAGAGGGATGGGCAGGAGTCTCAGGTCCTCTCGAGTCCTCTCAGCTCCAGGCTGCTGGGGGCTGGAAGTGCCTTTGGGTGTCACCCACACTGTGTCCGTCTACAGAAATTTGGGAATGGATTTACAGCTCCAGATGTTTTCATTGGTACTTCTGTGTTACAGATTTACAGTAGGAACAAAACTGAATTGTGTATTAATTGGTAAAATAATCAGTGAGCAAGAGACTATAAACCCAGCCCCATTTCCCTCTCACTCTGTAAATCTCCATTTTCCCAGGCAAATATCTGGCTGGTATTTGTTCCAGCGTTTTACGGAGATAGGCTGCGCCGTAATCTGCACCGAGGCAAGATAGCAGGGAGGATTAAGATTTAGCTTTTTATCTGATGGCAACAACAGCACATCCACTATCTCTACTGCTATTCTTAAAATTCTGAAAGCCTGCATTCTGAAATTACTCAAATTTTTAAAGGCCGTATGTGAGGGGCCTTTGTGGCTTTGCCTGTAATGTCGAGCCTGTAGTGGTTTTTCTGAGAATTTAATGAAAATTTGGATTTGGAATGAGGTTTTTACCTGGCTGTGTTTTGTCTGGGACAGATGATGTCAAATTGTAAAGCTTTAGTGAAAGGTGCTTTTTGATGGGAAAGCCCACACCACCACAGCCAGAGCACTGTGATTAAAAAATGAGGCAGAACAGCAAAATACTGCTTTTAATTTATCATTTAATGGTGGCATAAGGCTTGTTTACTTCTTCTTTTTCATCTCCTATGCTCCTAAGTCTTTCAGCCATTCTTTTGAAATGTATTTTATAGTAAAACCTCAGTGGTTACATTGCCTAGGGGGTTAGTGTCCGTTTTCAAGAAAGGGAGTATTTTTAAGCTTAAAAAAAATATTCTGCTGACTGATTATGTTTCAGCATTTGAGTTGGATGCTGCTGCCTTGATACATACTTCTTATACCAGCAATTTAAAAATAATTCTTTGGGATCCCGTGAGTTCAGAAGGTTCGGTAACGTGTGTGCGTTACACACACAATAGAATTTTTATTCTATTTCAAGCAATTAGTTGAGTTTTACATGATTGGTGTGTGCTGTAGTTATTTTTAATAATAGCAATAAATCCAGTTGCACATGTGTTGGGTGATGTGTCCGGGCAGCGGCGAGGCAGAGGTGCCCCTTGGTCCTGGGGACGGACGGGAGGTGACAGCCTTGAGCCCCTGTGCCCGGGGCAGGGCCACGTGCCCGGGGAGTGTCCTGGGGCTGCCCAGGGCTCCTCTCCCGGCTCGGGGCTCCCAGCAGGGCTGTGTCAGCCCCAGCAGCCGCAGCTCATCCGTGCCCTGGGGATGTGCAGCTTCTCCTGCCTCTGTGGCCCTCGCCCCAGGGAGCGGGAGGAAGGTGGACCTGGCAGGCAGGACCCTTCTCCGAGGCGTTTGCTGGAGTCAAACCTGATCTTGTCATGTGCAACAATTTTCCTTTGCCCTGGGTGAAGCGTGGCCTTTCCTCCCAAGCCTCAGCCCGGCTGTGCCAGGCTCTGCGCAGGGTGTGGCGACCGTGACCCAGCCCTGCTCGCCACCGAGGCACTGCAGCCCGTGTGGTACCTGCAAGCCGCCCTCATCCTCGGGATGCAAACGTGCAGAAAGTCAGGGATTGTCAGGAGAAGCCTCTCAGGCTGTGGCTCTTGCAGCAAGATCTCAAATTAATTCTCCTCCGTGTCAGGAGCATTTGGCCTTAGAAACTGCAGAGACAGTCACATCTCATTGCCAAGTCAGGTTTCAAAGCCCGTTTGCCCAGGTTCCATTGTCCTCAGCAGAAGAACCTCAGGCATTCCCGTGCCGAGCAGGAATCGGCCCTGGGTCGCTCCTGCCGCGCGCTCCCGGAGCCCCCAGGCCTGAGCTCAGCCTGACCCTCGGCCCAGGGATGCTCCCAGCAGGAACCCACGGCAGGGTCGGCTGGCGTGGACAGGGTGTGCCCAGGAGATGAGCCGAGAGTAGGTCCTCCTCCAACAGCCCAGTTCCCCCTGAAAACTGGATGTGGCCATAATCCTTCGTACTTAGTCATGTGGGAATTCCCAGCCACATTCCTCTCGTTTTCCCCGGGATAAGTAAACACCTACACGAGTGCTAAATGAGATCTCCTGCAAACAGCCCCGTTGCTGAGAGAGCAGCTAATGAGTGTGTTCTGTAAAGCCCAGCTCTTCCTCGGGGTTACGGCTGGAGAGCACACCCAGAGCAGGGCTGTTCCCACCCGAGGAAGGCTGGGAATTATCATCTGCTGCAGTGTGTTAATGCCTTGCATTATTTTCACAAGGTTTGCTTGATTTTTCTGGGCGTGTAAACAGAAGGTTGAGTGGGAGGTGTGGAGCGAGATGTGACTTCGCGGCTGTGAGAAGACACGGGAGGTGAAATGCGGGTGAAGGCGCTCGGGGCCTGCAGAGGTGGGGGAAGCCGTTCGCCTCCAGCTGCACGAGGCTGCTGCTGCCACACAGGGCCACTCCAGGGCTCCCCCCTCACCATCCTCTAGGAAGTCCAGGGCTTTGTCTTAAAGATCAAAGTGGAAACAATAAAGAGCACTGAGTCCCCCAGCAGCACCGTGGCTGTCGCCGGCTTGTGTCCCACTCGTGCTTTGGGGGGGGTGTGCCCACCCTGGGCCACAGCTGGGGCCAGGTGTTCACCAGGAGCTGCTCCTCTCTGCACAAACCACCCGAGTGCAAGTAAAAATGGCCAAGGAAACAAAACACAGCAGATTGGTGTATGCTGCAGCAGTGCTTTGATCACAGGTCTCTCTTCAGTCTTTCCAAGACTGGAATTCAGGGATGGAAGGGATGGGGACTGTGGTACCTCGGCAGGGTCACACAGGGCTGGAGGAACGGTGCACTGGGGCCGCTGCAGTTTGTGAGTAGGAACGTTCTTGAGGCGGGTACCAAAGTGCTTCCTGCCTGCCTCTGCCTAGAGCGATCAGTGTATGGCTTTCAAATGAGCAGCTGAAATTAACAGCTGAACTAAAAGAAACCTGCCTGCATCTGGGACCTGTCAGAAGCTTCATTGAGAGATGCCATTGTCACATTTTCCAAGAGCCTGAAGATGTGGAAGATAATTATCCCATCCCATAGACAAGTCTATTTGTTCCTTACACCAGTTGCTGTGCAATTTGAGTATCTCTTTTTCTTTTCTTCTCCGTATTTAAAGGGTCCAATAGACCCTCTAGGCTGCTGCTCTCCTTGGATTCCCTATTTCATGTGCTGCAAACACAAACATTTGGTGAAGCTCAGTTTGCCTGGATTCCCCGTGTCCCAGAGCACCTTACGGCTCTGCAGATGAACCTGCTGTGCTGGCCCCTGGCCGTCTCTGGCTCCCATCCTGCTGGACAGACGTGGCAGGGGTCCCTTGGGTTTGGTCAGACCTGCTCAGGCGCGGATGCTGCTCAGCTCAGCGGGACGGGCAGGAGGAGAAGGGCATTGGCTTTGTCACATCCCTCGGGACCGTCCCCGTGTTCTGGGGCTGTGCAGCACCAGCCCCTGCACACCCAGAATGTCCCCGTGGGTCTGAACTCACAGGGCCTGCGCTGGCTCCTGGCACTGGAACTGCACCAGGGCTGCACCGTGCCATCGGCTGCTCCCTCCTTCCCGGCATTCCCGGCGCTTGGATTTGCCAGCACCAGCCCCTGGCAAAGGGCTCGTGAGGAGCGAGCTGTTGTGGTGACCTGGCGGTGCAGAGTGGGAATGGAGGTCCCCAGATCCATTACACTCCTTATTTCATATTCTGCTTACTCGGATTGGAGCCTCTGCGATGAACAGGCTGTTTACTCACAGTGTCAGGTTTGAGGGGTGGATTCTTTGTGTCAGAAATCTGGGTGTTCACAAATATGGAATATTCTGCAGAGAAAAATCACTCAGGAGAATTTGGGCTGAGGTAAATTTTTTCTCTGATGGAGAATTTTCTTTCTGAATAGACAGTGAGGGCCCAGCATCCCACATGTTCCCTGCAGAGTCTGGGAAGGCAACCCCAGGAACACCTGGATGGGCTGAATGACAGCAGGAGCTGCTGGGGATGGGGTGCAGGGTCGCTTCAGCCCCTGGGTATTATCCCAATAATCCTCACATTTGGCTAAAAGAAAATTGGAGACGCCCGTTTGTGCTGGTGAAGAAGGAAATACAGATTTCAGGAGTGGAGGGAAGGGGAGAGGAAGGGATTGCCTTTCTTTGCATTAATATAAGATGAAGATTAATTCTGCTAGCAGGATTCTGTCTGCTTGTCAGAATTCAGTGATTTTCCATTTTGGATCAGCGCGGTGCCAGAATGTAAATCCGATCGCCTTGTGTCTTTCAAAATAAAATCAAAAAGCCTCCCTGATTGCTTATATGGGCAGCTAGCACACCTTAAGAAGTAAGAAAGGTTCAGACAGGAATATAATAAGGCCCAGGAAAGTGGCAGCATGAAAGGGATGACCTTTATTTGCAATCATAGCTGAGATTTACAGTTTATTACTGATAGCTTTTATAAAGAGCCATTCAGTTCAGAGGTGAGAGGTTTGTCATCTGGAAATGCAATTAACTTTAGCCTTATCCCAATCCCCCTGGTCTTAGTGTGAGAGCAGCACTTGAGCAATATCATGATTTTCCCTCTAATTTCTTTTTTCCCTACATTTTTGTCTCTTCTATCCCTTGTTCTTTGGCATAAATGCAGGTATATGTTTTTTGGTGCTATTATTTCATTATTATTAGATGCACCTTTGAATTTTTTATTAGCTCCAACTTGATTATTGAATGAGAAGATTTCAAAGAAGAGTGACATTTAAACCTGAGAATAACTAAGATCACTGATGGAAAGGAATTGTGCTATTTATGTCAAAAATTAATTACAGACATGGAGAATCTCAAAAAGAAAAAAAAAAAGAAGTGTGTGTGGGGAAGAAGAAGAAGAAACAGTTGCTTTTTAAATAGCAATGCTTATTGCTGTGCCCACACAAAGCCTGTGCTCGGCACCATCCCTGGCGTTGGGTTCTGCGCCCTCATCCTCGATCGGGATGCGGGTGCAGCAGGAACTCCGAGGAATATGAGCGAACAAATGAAAGGAGTTTTGGTTTCCCTGCCGCGTGCAGGTGAGAAACCCTGGCAGGTCTGGTTCGGTTTCACGGCTTGGCTTTTACAGCCCCCGCTTGTCCGCCCGGTCGGGTCTGCAGGAATTTCAGAGCGGACTCAAAGCCAGGGTTCCGCTCGCTCGGCCCCTCGCCGGTGGGTTCCGCACACCCAGCCCAGGAGGGTCCCACCCTGGGCTCGGGGCGGCCGGGGGCGCTGAGCCCGTGGGTGGCAGAGCGGGGACCCGGCCCCGACACCCCCGGCCCCGCTGCGCCCCGGGCTCGGCCGGGGGGACCGGGAATGCTACAGGCTCCGCTTGCTCCTGGGGAAACGAGAGCAGAATAATTACTGCCACCGTGGCTTTCATCCGCTTTTATTGTGGCTATTATTTTCATCAGTGTTAGAGGTTAATATCCCTATTTTTCTCCTCTGCTGCCTGAACACAATGGGGGCTTAGCGCGGACCCAGCCCAGGTAGCTGAGGCAGCGGCAGCGTCTCCGGTGAGCCCGGATCAGCTCATCGCTCCCGAGGGGCCCAGCCGGCGATGGCCCCGGTGTCCGGGGATGGCCCCGGTGTCCCGGCAGCACCGGAGCTCTGCCGGCTGCGGAGAGTTTCCCCTCGGTCTGGGGAGCAGGGACAGCCTGGGTGTCTGGGCATCCAACCCTTCCTGCCGCCCGGCGTACCCAGGGGTCCAGCAGAGTGCAGGGAAGGCAGCCGGGCGTCAGGCTCCTTGAAAGCACCTTTTTGGGGTGCAGAGAAGAGTTATTGTGCGAGGGGAGGCTGGCTCAGACGGCGCTCAGACAGGAGAGTAAACACTGCCCTTTGCTGCAGAAAGCTTTTGTTCTGGGCTGCTCTTTATCTTGATGATATTCCAATCCAAAAAGCCTCCTTCCTGCCACTTGACAGCAATAAAGAAACCTCAGTTGTACTTATAGATTTTTATTTTCCCCCCGAAGATGTGGGGCTGGGTTCGGGTGTCCTTGGGAGCAATGCCTTTTTATTTACTGCTTTTTTTTTTCCTTATTTTAAGCTGAGTGCTTTTATCTTAAACCTCCTGGTTGCACAGGAATGTTCGTGCTGCTTACAGTGCAATTATTTATTTTGTTTGGAGGCAGAGGATCTGATTTTCCTGAGCTGAGAAATGGGATCAGCTTGTACATCCTGAGGTAAATCCACCCAGCTCCCACGGAGCAGGAGCAGCGGTGGAGATGCTGCAGGTGCAGCAGGGCCCAGCAGCGTTGGGAAACAACTGGGTTTGGGGGTTCCTGGTGGGGAATGGAAATGGAATAAGCTAAACTGTAAATAGCTGATAAACTTTTATGTTGCTAATATTGGAGACAAACTGTTCCATCCTGAGTTTTGTTTTCCTTTTCTGACTTATTGGGGTAGAAAAAAAAAAAAGGCATTCACAGCTGGTTCAGGAGCTCAGAGCAGCGGGGTCCATTGGTGAAAGTCCATGGGAAATGACAGAAATAAAGGAACGCAAAGGAAGGCTCACGCTCTGCCTTTGGAATCTGTGGGTTGGTCACTCCAGCTGGGCTTGCAGCAACCTGCTCTAGTGCGAGTGCAGCGGGGTGGAACCAGATGAGTCTTAAGGTGCCTCCCAACTCCAACTGTTCCGTGATTCCAGTAAAGGAAAATCCAGCAGGGCTGACTGAGATTGTGCAGGTGCTCAGCCCAGAGCCGTGGCTCTGGCACTGGGGGCTGCCGCAGCTCCCCTCCTCCCGGGCCCGCTGCCTCCGCTGGCTGGGACATGTGGCAGCCAAGAAAGGGTTAATAAATTTTATGGTTTCATTTAATCCCCTAGAAAATATATTCCCCGTGTGCACTGAGTGAATAATCTGTTACTTTTTGATCACCTGAGAAGATAAATGAAAATAAATCCTGTGTGCTCATCCACTGAGGGTTTAAAAAAAAAAAATCTGATATCAGAGTAATAAATAAAAGTGAGAAAATTCCCAAAACTTGCAGAGGCTGTAGGGCTGCTCATAGCGTGGCTGCTCCCGTGTTTGTGTCTTGTTTTCCTTAGGAGTGTGAGGAGCAGGTCTCCCTCTCTCGCCCTCTCCAAGTTCGTGTTGAATTTTAGGAAGGCTCAGAGCAAGGCCCAGTGGGAAGGGCTGTGGCTGAGGGAGCTGGGCTGCTCTTTGGTTGGTTTATTTTCATTTTGGCAGAGAATGTGGATTTTGGTACCAAATATTGGTGCCTCCACTGGCTGAAGGTCCCTGGGAGGTGACAGGAACGGTGGCGCTGTGTCTGCGTGGAGGCAGAGCCAGCGAGACAACAAAACAAACACACCTTAGAGAGCATCAGCCATTCTCCCGTCCTCCTCTGCAAATGAACGTAAATGGGTTCATGTGGAACAGGGATAATAGCCGAGATGTGGTAGGAAATTAATTAGAATTTATTTATAATTACGTACCTCAGACCTATTAGTTACATTATATATGTTTTAATTGTATTCCTTTTGTGGATTTCTTCAGACTTAAAAATATTACAGTGTTTAATTCAAGCATTCTGGGAAGTTTGTACCTAGAAATATGTTAAATCCAATTGGGGTGATTTTTTACAGCTGGGAAATTGTTTTGAAGAAACACCCAATGCTTGGCCACCGCTCTTCTCAGGGAGGAAAGAGACACATTAAATGTTATATGATGCTGCCACATTATTAAAATCTTACCTCATGGAGTTGCTCAGACTGGTAATTTCTGGATGTTGTTTAAAAGCACACTAGAAACAGCATAAAATTATGCATATATTATATTCTATCCCAAAACGACTCGGGTCCTCTCTCTGCTTACTGATATAATTAAAGCTGGTTTAGTTGGCTGGACTGTAATTTCCTTGAGTCTTTAGGGAGTTTTGTCTCCTGTGACCGCCCCATCCCCACATTAACTCAGTTACAAACTGGCTCACGCCGGGCAGGTTCGGCTGCGGTTTGTTCCTGTGCTTTTTGGCTCGTACATGAGTGCATGGTGGTTCCTGTGGTTTGTGAGAGCTGAGCGTGGACAGAAACCTTTCAGGTTCCCAGCTCGGTGGTGACGCCAGCCCAGGGTGCGAGTAGGGGCACACAGGGCTGGTTTAAAGCAATTCAGGGGTAACTCCAGCAGGAGCGGCCCTAACCTGAACAGATCCGCACTGAACAGCAGCACTGGCAGGGTCAGCCAGATTTTTCTGCAGGGAGGGAGAGGGAATATTCATTTCACAAAAATACTTTTTGTTCCAAGCTATTGAGAACGTTATTTACTCATGGTAACAGCACCGAAGAGACCCTATGAAATTCTCCTCTACTTTACTTACGAAAATAAATAAAAAGATTAATTGTATGACTCACAACAGTACCCACAGATACATCACATTTGCCACCAAATGGGATTTTGTACGAACCCATCAGCCAAACCCAGCCAAGCAATCAGAGCTGCTCTGTGCTGGTCCTCGAGAGCGTGAAGTATCCTCAGGATCGGGGATGCTGCGGTCTCCCAAATACCCCAGAGCATGTTTTACAGCCAGGAAGGGCTGGGACGGGTGAGAACAGCCCAGGCTCAAGTAAACAGGGTGGTCAGTGTGGCTTATTTGGAGCCCGAGCAGCTGTGCTGTTCTTTTCTGAGAGGTTGTCAAGTAAAATTGAAGGCTTTAAGGATCTGACCTTTTGCAGGAATTACTTCAACAATGGCTTATTCTACTGTGTCAACTGTGGTTGTGGTTATAACAATGGATTTCACTTTGAGAATGCAAATTGAGTTCCTAATTGTGAGATTTAATCCAGGGTGGGCAGTAATCACTGAGGAGTTTTGTTCCTGCTAAAGCGTTTTAGGTTCCTGCAAGAGTCAAAAGTACTGCTCCAAAGTTGGGAATATTATAAATGCGGGGAGAAAAAAGGGGGAAATGGTGATGTTCAGGAAAACAGCGCTGGCAGGGAAGGAAAAGGCTCCAGGCTCTGAGAGACAGGGAGGGTTTAGGTGTCCGGGCCCAGGTTTTGTGGGAGTTCCTAAGGGCACCCGCAGAGAACACCTGGGCTCGCTGGCATCGCCGTGCGGTGGCCACAGAGAGGAAATGCTGGCACACGTCCTGTGGCTGGCAAACGTGGGCCACGGGCAAGCCCAGCTGGGCACCTCTGCACACAAGGGGTTTAATTGGTGTTCAGGTAAATTCTGGGCTGTTTTCTGCCTTTTGTCATCTCAGTACTGAGAAAACAACCCCAGACCCTGACAACTCATCACGGTGCAAACTCCAGAACGTTCCTTCTCTGTGTTGGGGGGTAAAGATACAAACTGCCCAAGTTGAAAACCAAACAAAAAACTCTAGAAATAAACAACCAAAAAGGAAAAAACGGAATCAAAACATCAAACCAAACTAAGTCAAATTTTTAACAAATCCAACAAAAGCCCCCAAACAAGGGCAAGGACTTGGAAATCCTTTGTTCATCCTTTACTTGCTGAGGATGTAGCTCTGGAGGAGTTTCTGAACCAGGTGCTCAGTATTAGGTCCTGCAGTTGTCACTGTGGGCTTTGCCAGAGGTGTTGGAATGCCTGTGTACATTGAGCAAAAATCCCCCAAACTGTGGTGAAACACCACTTTGTGAGGCTGTACAATTGAATGTGTTTTACCTGCAAAGATGAGGATTTAGTGGAATTTCTTTGTGTTTTTTCCCCAACCAAGTATCTGATTTCTGTGACTTATCAGGAGGCTTATTTGGATAATGACTGCAAATTTGGAACTACTTTTGTACGTCAGAAGGCATCACAGAATTCCAGTGTTATGCCCTTTGGGTTCACACACAACCAGAGTCTTTTACAGATTAATGAACCCTGTCTTGCAAAGATTAATTTATGAAATATTTGTTGTCTGTTTCTATGAAGTCACACTGGCACTGTCTGCTGCAGCGCAGTGTGTGTGGATGGCTGAATTTAAACGTGAAACGCCAAGAAAAATTAACTTCCTGTGACATCAGGTCATGATTTCAGGAATGACAGAGCATCCTGCAGGAATGGGAAATGTTCTGACGTGAAACATCCTCCGCTGCTGGGAGATGTTAGATAACGAGCGGGAGGATGAAACCCGTGCCAGTTCCACCAAATTTACTTCATTTGCAGGAAATACAAAGCTGAAAGCAGCGTGCAGGAGAAGCTTGGCAGCAAGGAGAATGTGTAAATAAACAATGAAAACGAAAAGTTGTGGTTCCCCATCCCTGGAGGTGTTCCCGGCCAGGTTGGGTGGGGCGTGGAGCAGCCTGCTCTGGTGGAAGAGGGCAAGGCAGAGGGGTGGAACGGGATGAGTTTTAGGGTCCCTCCCAACCCAAACCATTCTGTGAGTCCGTGATGAGCAGAGTTGGTTTTGGTTTCCCCACAAGGGCTGGTAAAGCAGGAAAATGTAATTGCGGTGAATGTTCTAATGAAGAACTCCTTGAACAGTGGGGCCACCAGCCTCCCCCGATCTCTGGTGTTGGTGGATCCACCCGTTGAGTTGCTGATGGCTTTACCTGAACTGTGCCCGGTTCCCGGGCAAACGGCTCTTTTCACTGGGAATTCCAATGCTTTTTTAGTGCATGTTCCCATAATTGTAGGGATAATTCAAAAAAAGTAATTTTCATGGGAAAACAATTGTATTGTTAAACAGTCTGGTGGAGGATTTTTCATTGATGATTTCTGTGTGACATTGATGGGACCGTTGTCCCACAGTTGCCAACTGGGGCTGGTGTCCAGCAGAAGGGCTGGGGTGGTTTGGGACGAACCTTTTGTCCCCGGTTCCGGGAGTCCGAGGGGGTGTGTGAACAAGGCAGCAGGCACCAAAGGCGCTGCTCTCCGGGCGGGATGGAAGAGCCGTCCCGAGCAGCTCCCCGTGCCTGCGCCGGGGCGCTCGGAGTGGCCCAGCTCTGCTTTTCCGCTCAGCCTCGCCCGGCTCCACGCGCAGCAGGATTCGGTTTCACTGAATAAATCTTAGGGCCATTTCACAAAAATGAGACAGTCTGTGAAATGAAGTGTAAGCATCTGGCAGACGGCTTGTAAAACAAAATCTCGGGAACCACCTGGATTTTAGGGGTGTGGGTTACCTGAACGGAGAGAGGTTTGCTGGTGTCGCTGACCTGTGTGAGCTTTGCTTTGGAAACTTCACAGGGAACCGGTTTTACAGATGTTGGCATTGCTGTGAAAACCGCGTGTTCCCCAAAGGCAGGACGTGGTGTCGCCCTGGTGATCGCCCCATGAAAAAGAAGCCTCACGTGTGGCTCGAGGATTTATGGGGCTCTCGTAGCTCATCTGAGCAGCTGCCCTGGTGGATACCGTGGGGGTCCGACGGGAGGGGAGCAGGGATCAGCCGTGCATCCCCGCGCAGCCCCGGCCCTGGGTGGCCGCAAGGACAGATCCTGAATTGTGAATCAGCTCACGCTCCTCTCCCGGGAGCTGGTTCTGTGCTCGTCCCCTGCCGGGGCAGTTCTGGGGCCGTGTGTGAGTTCCCCAGCTCTGTGTGCTCTGCTGAGCTCTTGGATATCGTTAGGTAGTGACCGTGAATCGAGGCAGCTTCGACCAAGAACTGGCTCTGAAACGACGTTTCTCCTCAACAAAGGCAGTAAAGCACAAGTAACTCCAAATAATTATCTTGGGCTTCAAACACTGTCACTCAAAGTAAATTAGGCACCCTGAAATTGCGTTTTATTCTACGAGACATCTGCTTTGTGTCTCATCTTCCTCCCCAGAGTTCGAGCGGTCCCGGCTGGGCAGGACGAGCCCGCGTGGGTTCGTGTCTGAAGGTCAGGAGGAGCCTCGTGCCAGGCTGCAGGCGCTGCCCAGGGGACCGAGTCAGCTCCTGTGGATTTTCTTCTGGAATCAATCGCTGTGGAATCTCCTCCTTTTACATCCTCTTGGTGATTGCCTTTTACCTGACAGATCCTTTCTTGCTCTTCCTCTGTGTAGGTTGTCACTTGTTATTTGAGAAACTTTACTTGAGGAATTTGGAGTGTCGTGTTATACTTTGCACATCATCGGTTTATGTGTGTGAGCCGCAGTAAAGCGCAGTGATTGCTTAAAAACACTATAGTTACTTAAAAGAGATGACTTTGATTGTGTGTTTTTTGTTCCCATCACAATAACACTTTGCAGGTGATTATTAAATTAGAGATTTTCTTTGTTTTTTGAACAAAAAAACCCCAACCTTTTTCATGTCAGTGCCAATTATGAGTAGTAATTTTTCACATTTTACAAAAGAATTTTCTGTCCTGCCTCCACGCCCCCCCAAATAAAGAAGGGCTTTGACACTCTATGACAAGGAGGTGGGGGGTAGGGTTTTTTATTATTATTTTTTGCAAACACAGTGCTTTTGACTTTTCTTTAAAAAATCTGTTGACTCTATTGAAATGTGACAGGGCAATATTTAACCTGAATAGAGGCATGTTGACTCCTCTTATTAAAACTGACAGTTAAGGACATTTCTCTCTTTATTCCTTCTGATACACGCAGACAAGTCTTCACTGCTAACTAGTATACAAAATCAAAAACAAAAAAATAGCGAGTGAGGAGATGAGTACCTTATAAACAATATATGAATGACAATTGCAAGTTTAATCTAGCAAAGAAACCTTTTTTTATCCTTTAAGAAAATTAAAGCCCTTTCAAATTAGCTTGATATATGAAGACAGGCTGACATCATTAATTTTCAAGTATTCATTCTTCTCCCCTCGCTCCCCTGGCACACGGATGCGTTCCAGGTGCTGGGTGGGTCCACAGCGACACCTATAGCGAGAGGGGCTCCGTGCCCGCCGGGGCTGGCACAGGTTGGGTGACAGCTGGCACTGCTCGTCCCCTTCCCCGGCCCATCCTCTGCCTTTGGGCTGCTCTGTGAGAGGAAGGACAATCCCGAGTTCTCACAGAGAGCCGCTCTCCGTTGGGTGGTGAGGAGTTTGTGAGCTCCCCATCCCTGGCAGCGTCCAAGGCCAGGCTGGGCAGGGCTCGGAGCAGCCTGGCACAGTGGGAGGTGTCCCTGCCCATGGGATGAGGTTCAAGGTCCCTCCAACCCAAACCGTTCCATGGCCCTCATGGCAGCCTGACCTGCACAAGGCTCTTTCTGTTCTGGCCAGCAGCGGTCAGCCTGCACAGATTGTGGGTTTGTTGGGGTTTTAAACAGTTTTTTGGGTTTTTAGTAATCTCTGCAGAATCAGCTCCTTGGTTCTGTCCTTTGTCAGCCAAGGCAAGTACATGGATCGCTCTGGGTTCTCTAGCCAAATCCCACAGCGAGGAATAGCCCTTCGTTTCATTTTTGGTGCGATGAAGCACTGGACAACAGGAAATTGGTGGAGATACTAGACTGGGTTTATTTTTCGTGGGAATTACTTCTTATCGGTGGGAAGACATCACTGACAGCCCTTGCCTCTTTGCTATTGATTCCAGCTTTCTCAAAAAACAAGTTTCCAGTAGTTTCTCTAACAGCAAAGAGAGGAAATCATGGAGTTAAACAGGGATTCTGGCTGCCATCAGAGCAGCTTCCTGGGGAGAGGCACTGGAAAACTCGTAAAGTTGAAGCTCTGCACAGAATTCACCGCGCAGGGCAGAGCGCAGGAAGGGAGATGGAAGTTTCCTCTTTTCCCCCCTCAGACGTGGGGGTGCTGTAGGTTTGTGTGGGTGCAGGGGCAGGCTGGGCACGTGCACGGCTGGGGAAATCTGGGATACAGAACACCCCCCTGCTCTCCCGGGGCACAGCCTGGGCCCCGCTGCCGCAGCAGGGATCCGGGGGAGGCAGAGCTCTCTGCCTGCTCCCTTTGCTCTCCTCCTGGGCTTTTGGAGGCTGTTGGGTGCTGGACACGGGTCCAAGTGGCCATTTGGTGGGACCCAGCCCAGCCGTTTGTTGTTCTCGTCTCTTCCCTTCTCTCTGCAGTCCTGGGGTGTCTGTGATGCATCGGAACGATCGGGCAGAGCTCTGCTCACGCTCTGACCCTCACCCTCCTTGGGCTCCAGCCCAAGCCCGGGTGGCCCGTCAGGGGGTGGTGGTGGCCATCCAGGAGGCTCTCAGAGCATCACCGTGGATTGGCACATGACCAGAAATGGCCTTGAGTTTGCTGACAGTGTTCTTCATTTTGGCCTTTCCAAGGATCACCAGAGGAAGGTTTAATGCTGAGGGCAGAGCACAGCTAGAGGCTGATTCTCATCTGCTCCTTGTCTCCATCCAGTCCTGTAGCTGAAGAGAGGTTTGGTTTAGAAACCTTAATTTCAGGATTGTATATAAAGCTTTTAAAAATACATCTTTCTTCTTCAAAAGAAGTAAACTTTTATTGCGCTTTTTCTATTGTTGTAAATTTGATTGGCCAGATGTTGTTTAGGCTCACTGTGGTTTTGTTCAGAAATTCTTTTTGTAGATTTTGATGGGGGCCTGGTTTGGTGAATGAGGAAGTTATCAAAGGGGGAATTTTTTTTTTTTTTTTTTTTGTTGCACCTTAACTTCTGCAGATGTTGTGTGTTCTATGATTTCCAACATTTTCAGCACAGCTTTGCTTTAGTTGGGTGAAATCAAATATCCTGGGTCTGCAGAGGTGAAGGGTGAGAAGCTGAATGTCCTTGGCTGAACATCTCCCTGGCAGCAAAGCTCATCCGTAGCTGAGGGTGCATCCCTGTGAGAAAGGGTCCAGGACACGGCCGTGGGGGTGCTGTGATCCCATCTCCTCCTGTCCCAGCTCCAGGCAAATCAACCTCCTTGGAAGTGCGTTGGGAACCCAGTGCAGTCTGACTCCGGTGGCCTCCAAACCCAGAATCTGAACAGCTCATCCCCCCTTGGGATGGAGGCTGGGATGCCTCCCTGTCACCCGGGATTTTCACCCCTCACACGAGTCCCTTCCTCTCCCTGTGTCACTGAAGGAGCTTTGCGGTTTCTTGGTGGTTTCCTGAGCGCTGTGAGTGCAAGGAGGGGAGGGCCGGCGGGTGCCGATGTCCAGCACAGGCATTGCTGTGAATGACTGACATGCAGCCAAAATAACTCATCACCGAAGGATCGGCCTTAAAAACATCCCTTATTTTAGGCTTTTCTTTGAGAGTGAGGTTAATGCTGTAGCTGCTGGCTGAGAGTCGGCAGCGCTGAACCGCAGCCCAGCGAGCCACGGCCTCGAAGACTGAGGGTGCTCCCGGGCCCTGATCCATCCTTTGGGTCCCTCTGGAATGAGAGGGGTCACTGGGAAGACAGCGCTGTGTGTGTGCGTGGGAAATGACAGAACATTCTGAGCCAGAAATAAAAGTTACTCTTCCCCGGCCGAGAGCTGCGTTTGAATGCGCTGCCGCTGGAGCGTTATCTGCATGTGTGTGTTCTTCATTTCCCCTGCGAGCGGGGATGCCGCCTTCGCCCCTGAATCAGGATGTTCTCTGCACATTCCAGTTGGAGTCATATTAGAGAGAATTAACTTTGGTAACACCACACTGGAGCAGGGATGGCTCTCGTAGCTCGGCGCCGCTCGGGGTCCTCAGGTCAACCTCTTTAATTAAGTCTTGTAATGTTAAGAGTGAATTCAATACCCATCCTACCCTATCAGAGCTAACACTCTTTCCTGCACTGCTTTTATCAGCATGCCCAATTTTCCACCTGGAATTTGTTTTAACGAAGCCCAAATCCTATTTTGCCGAGCGCTGGAGGCTGTGTGGAACATTCTGCCTGTGATTCCGTTCGCCACACTCTGGAACGCGGCACAAACAAGCTGTAAGCTGCGTTTTGATGTCAGGTTAAGCTATTATGGTACAAATTGTGTTTAATATATTTTTAAATACTTTCTTTAATATTTTATAGGGTTTTTTCCCTATTGAATTAGCAGTAAAACAGCAGTGCTTCATATTTCAGATCTTTTTCCACCTTTCGGAGGCCTGTGTTCCACATGATCTGGTTACCAGCTGGACAGCCAGAGGCTGAGCACAAAGCAGCACAGCAGACTCAATTTCTGCCCTAGCGTTCAGCCAGAGTGTTTTTCCACAAATAACCCACTTTCTTATGTACTCCCTCCCTAGTTTCATTCCACCCAAACCCAGAGATGTTTCTTTCTTCCTTCCAACTTTTACTCTGTGGGCCACCAAAGCCATGGAAATTCCATACATGCGTTTTTATCTGCAAGGAGGGTGCATCACTCACCCTATTTGTTCATTTAAATATCCATTTAATTAGATTTTCATTTCTATTTATCTCTTCTAAGATGAGCAGTTCTGTTAATTTCTATTTCTATTTTATTTGTTTAATGGTAACAGTGTGCTTGAAGTGTGGGTGAGAACTGTGGCCTGACGCTGTCAGACTTAACAAAACACAAAAAAGTTATTAAAATATGGGTTTGACAGCTGTTGGATTACCAGTAGTGACAAACCCCGGGAGTGCAGAGGGACATGTGAGAAATTAATTTCTCTGTCTCTTAAAAAAAAAAAAAAAAGGAAAAGGAGAAAGAAAGCCTTGGGAGATGCCAGCAAATACTGTGTGGCCAAAGCAAGTGCTGGTGCAGATGCATCACCTCTGGTGGGATCCATGTGAAGTGCTCCTGTCAGCGTGTCCTGGGACCTGGACTTTCCCCTTGGCCCCTTCCCTCTGCCCCTTCAGTCAGAACGGACGAGAGCTCCGTAAATACGGAGAATTTGACATAAATACCACTCCACATTTACTGTTACCTGCCATGACACACGACCACAAAAACTCGGCAAAGAGCTGTTTTGTCCCTAAAGTCACTGGGCTTGGCTGTGTTCACACGTGGGGAGGGAATCTTCTGAGGATGAAGTCGTCATTTCTGTTGAATGTAAAGCCACACCCAGTGCTCCAGTGGGAGGCTGGGTCTGCACGTGTTCCGTGTCCGCAGTGAGATCCCGTTTATTCCCAAATGTAAACACCGGGCGTCAAACCCTCGAACTCGTCTGGTTTCAGCACTTACTCCTCTTGTGATCATGTTTAATTTAATATAGTTTAAAATTAAAAAGTTAAATGAAAGCTGTTTTTCTGCAGGCTGTTTTCTGAATTTTCCTCCTGTTTTTACTGTGCTTGTTGCATTAAGCAGCAGCCACATATGTGTGTGCGGGTACATCTGTTCCGGGCGGGGATGGCTGTGTCTGAACACATGTAGGAATGAAGTGCAGCTCGATATTGGCTAAGTGACAGAGCCAGGAGGTGGCCACCTGCCCTGACACGGCCCTCGGTGTGGACAGAGCGAGCAGAGAGGTAGAAACAATTACAATCTCGCATGGACTTGTTAAAGCAAAGGAACAAACCAAACTAATTTCAACTAATGTTTCCCCTAGGATGGGAATTCATTGACAGGATTGCCCTGCTGTTTGCACAGCAGAGAGTGTGAGATGCAATTAATAAACTAGCAAAACTGTCCTGATACGTTTGATCTCTATGGCAAAGTTTATTTTTTGCTTTCTAGTGAGAACCCGGGATTTGAATTTCTGTAGACACTGAGGCAGATGCAGAGCTGGTGGGTGGGGTGTCACTGTGGGGTGTGGAGGCGCTGGAGCTCCAACGGGAGAGCGCGGCAGTGCCAGGCCTGTCCCTGCTGCTGTCCCCATCGCTGCTGTCCCCATCGCTGCTGTCCCCATCGCTGCTGTCCCCATCGCTGCTGTCCCCATCGCTGCCGCCCTCCCAGCTCCCGCCTCCTTCCCATGAAATCACAGACTCGTGGGATGTCTGGAGCTGGAAGGGACCCCCAGGGCTCACTGCAGTCCAGCTCCACCGTGAAAGGCCCTGGCTGTTTACTGAGAGCAGCGTCATCATCTCCTGCTCATACACGTGTAGCTAGGATGACCCAGCTACTGCTTTATGTTTAATTTTCTTAATATGTAGGGGTTTTTGTATAAAAATGCCCAGTGAGGAACAGAGCAGAAGGACCTGCAGAACACAGAGCTGTTGCTGTGATGGCCGTGGGTCCAAGGACGCAAGGTGCCAAGGCTCTGCTGCCTGTCCTCCAGTCCTGAAAAACCCACGTGGGGAAGTCACTGTGGAGTACCTTGAGGTGTGGATTTGAGCTGGCTCCCAGCTCAATATTAATGTCTAGATCTGCTTGAGAGTCTGGAGGGACAGGACAGGTGAGCTTTAAATGCTGGAGGTGACAGGAAGTCCAGTTGTTCTCAGGGTTCCTCCCTGCTCCCGGGGAACAAGGGACAGGACAAGAGGAAACAGCCTCAAGCTGTGCCAGGGAGGGTCAGGTTGGACATCAGGAGGAATTCCTTCGTGGAAAGGATGGCCAGGCGCTGGCACAGGCTGCCGGTGCCAGAGTCCCCATCTCTGGAGAGATTGAACAGCCGTGTGCATGTGGCCCTTGGGGACACGGGTTGGTGNTAACAGCTGTGTGCATGGGGCCCTTGGGGGCCCTTGGGGACACGGGTTGGTGGTGGCCCTGGCAGTGCTGAGGAAGCAGCTGGGCTCGATGGTTTTAAATCCTTTTCCAACGCAGAGGATTCTGTGAGGTTCACAAGTGCTTGTGTGGAAGGGTCAAAAAGCCAAGTTGTGTCTCCTTCAGCGCCATTGCTGCTGAAGGACGGGCAGGGTGATTTAAATTTTGTCCTAACAAGTGTCCTTACAGAAAGCACCACTTGGAAACAAACTTCACAGATCCCTCGCTCCTTACCAAGAGCAAACTTGCTGCTTTTCATTAAGCTGTTTGATTGCTATCGAGCTCCTCGTGTCAGTGCCAGAGGCAGCCGGGCTTTGTGCGCTGCGCTGGGTAATTGTGCCGTTTCTGTGGCCCGCTTTGGAACAATGGCTCATAAAAATCTTAAGCAGCTATCACTTTTCATGGCTAATGAACTGAGGATCTGGGAATTAGATCCAGAGCCAATTCTTGGATTAAACCTTCTGAGCCCAAAACAAGGCTGTCTTCAGGAATAAAAAACAAGCCGGGGCCGCTGGAATAGGGGAGTACAGAGTGTGACCTTCAAGATGTGAGATAAGTGACCAACATGAAGGGTACAGCAAAAACTAATCAAGGAGGAGGGATGAATACCAAAAGGCTTGTCGGAGAGTCAGCAGTGCAGGCGAGGGGCAGGGGGGAATTGTTTGTTTTTAGATGTGATTTCTAAAAGGCTTTTTGAGTTTCAGAAATATTTGAAGTAAGTGTCCCGCAACATTCACATGCTGATCAGGGGCAGAATGAGTTTGGTGGCCTCAGCCTGCCCCGGAGAACGGGGAGCGGGAGAAGCCCCCAAACCCTCACAAAGGAGCGAGAGCAAAGTAATCCCGGGGCGGGTGGGTGGTCTGCATTCACAGGGAGCTTTCACGGCACATTTCATCCCCCAGACCAATAATATTTAATAACTGCATCCCCAAACCCGCCATCTCCTCTACACCCTAGAAGCCAAAGCAAATATCTGTATAAAGTATAGATTTCAGCACTTCCTGAGAAATGAGAACATGAAGAACAACTGGAAGAGTTGTAAATAGCGGCTTTAACAGGAAAATTCCAGAATGTGTTCAAAGTAAATTAGCTCCTGCCATGCCTCCTCGCAGCCCCCTCCCCGTCCTCCCCCCAGCCCACTTTTATTTGCTTTGAATTTCCCTTCCGCTCTCTTAGTTGACAGCATTTGCACTTATTTCTGTTAGGGAACACGGCCATTCTTTTTTATGGCAAGGTGAAAATAATTTTATTTTCATCACTTTTCCCCCACTCCTGTGATGGATTTACTTGAAAAAAAATAATGACGGGCTTCACAAACTGGCCTGACAGTTGTGATGCAGAGAGTGAGCTGGCTGAGCGGGGACAGTGAGGCATCTCTGTACCTATTATGGCAAAAATCGATAATGCTTTCTGTAAATTGCTCCTCCCAAAGGAGATGAACAAATGCAGGAGACAAGGGAAGCCATCATTCTGTATGAAAGCCCTGCACATTTGGACCAGTGCAATTATCAGGAAGGGCTTTTTTTCCCCTTTTCTCTCCCTTTTTTTGGTTGGGGGGGTTGGAAAGTGAGAAAGGGTGGGATGCGAGAAAGGAAAGACTTATTTTTCCAGAAGTGTAAATTGAAGGCAGAGATTCTGTGGCTTGTCCAAACAGATTGCTTTGGCACGGGGCAAGGAAGGAATTAAGATAATTTTGGAAGTACTTGTACTCGTTGGATGTCTTTACATTCCTGTTACACATTCAGACTTAATTTTTTCTGAGACAGCAGTTCCCTTCTGTTGTCATCTGGAACCACGACGTTAATCCTCCCCCATGTCCTGTTACCCTGAGTGGGAATTCCACAGAACACCAAGAACAGATTTTTGCTGTTGAGGGGGTCATAAATTCAGTATCCAGTGGTATGAAAGGTCATCAGGACATGAGCAGAGGAGCCTGTGGTGCCTTTACTGCTGCAGGGACTGGCTGCATTAAAGTCATTATTTGTCCAATAAACAAGGAATAATGAGGAATACGAGAGGACGTTCCCTTTGTGAATATCTTTTCTTGAAGAAGGCGCGAGCTGAGGTGACCCAGAGTGGGTGTAGCACACACTGAGCGAGGGTCTCCACGCCTGGGGCGCCTCCTCACCCCTGGTTTCATGAGGCCTTTGGCAGTTCCCCCAGTCTCACTCTCCCATCACACCAGTGAGTTTCTGATGAAGCTTTCTGGGCTAAAGTCTTTGCTTCCTCAGCCAGCAGTAGCTGAGTGCTGACTCTTATTGACAGCAGCTCCTCTGCCCAGCTCGCTGACGGGCTGCTGCTGTGAGACCCTCGGTGCCCACGCTCTGAAAGGGAAGCACGAGGCACAGCTCCTCAGCAACACGATAATAAAATACCTGGATTTGTGCTGTTCCACCACCTTTCTCTCAGCCTGACATCGCTGCTTCAGTGAGAAAACAGTGAAAATAACACAGATGAATGAGAAGTATATCAGAGTTGTTTCTTATCAGAGTTGGGAGATGGAGAACAGAGACCGCAGGCAGGGGCTTGAATTTCAAGTGCCCTGAAGTTCAGAAAGACTTTTCGCAAAGGCCTGTTTGGAAAGGGCATTCAGCAAGTTCAGAAAAAGCCACGGTAGGTAAAAGAGTTGAGCACCCATCACCTTGAATTAAATCAGAAGTGAAAGGAGAGGCGCTGGTGGGACATGTTCAGCCCTTCAGAATGTGTCTCGGAGCTGTTGTCCCAGGAACGCGGTTAAACGCTCAGGGCTGCGCTGCCAGATGTGGGCGCTTATCCCCAGCAGCACCGGGAGAGCACAGCAAAGCGCTCGCTGTGTGGGGTGTGTTGAACTGGTGACATCATGTCGGAGGAGTTAAGCTGCTTTTCCAGTGCCGAGAGAGGGATGTTGGGTGAAGATGGATGAGTAACAGGCAGAAGGGCTGGGGTGGAAAAGAGAAGGTTTTCAAGAGAGAAATTATTTATTCACAGGAATTTCCTAAATTTAGTTTTCTACATTTGTAAGTCTTGCCTTTTTATTAACTTCGGTTTCTTTGGCAAGTGTTTTGTTCATGATTTCTAGGTCTCCTTTTGGAGGCCTAATAGTTGCTTCAGAGCTGCGGGAGAATGTGGGAATGAAAGCTGACATTGTCATTCCAGCACACGGTTTTGTTGGAGCCATTTCATGGTTTGTTAAAAACACAACAGCTGTTTACAGTTTGTGTCCATCTCCTGCACCCCGCGGACGCGGTGCTGGTGAGAGCCTCTCTGTCCTGAGATAAGCGCAGAAGGACCGATGAGCTGCTCGCGTCGCGTTCTCAGAACCTGAGAAACAGCTTGGGTTTCGTCTTCCTAATGCCTCTGGCACGGCCCCGTGCCTGCTGCTCGGGAGATGCGGCAGATCGGGTTTCTGCCTTGGCAGTGGAGAGCTGTGAGGAAAATGCCCGAGTGGGTTCGGTGAGGGAAGGCAGCCGCTGTGAAGGGACACGTTCCGTTGTTCCCACTCTTGGGAGGTTGAGGAATTATGGTGGCGCAGGGAGTGAGGCCACTCCTCCTTCAGCCAGTGTTCTGTCTCCCTCTCATGGAAGGGAAAAGCACGGCTTTGCCATTTGTCTGAGCACAGGAACACAACAAGCAAAAGTGATTTGCTAAAATCAATAATTCTCATGTCATCTTAATGCATCTAAAATATTTAAAGGAAATATGTTTAAAAGCTATTATTACGGTTTACATCTACTGCAAGTTTTAAATAATGAATTTGAGAAAGGCTTCTGAAAAATAAGGGTGGTTCTCATAACCAGGAGGCAAGTCTGGGAACGCAGCGGGCTGCGGGTCAGGAAAGGGCAACTGGAAAGGTGACATCCATCACCCCGCTGCCAGCGGCGGGGTGTCGGTGATCTGCCTCCGCCAGCAGTAGTTATTCTTCTGAAGGGAAAGCCTTCTAAACAAGGCTGTGAATTGGTTTTCATGCTCGCATTGACAGATTGGGAAAGCAGTTTGTTCTACCAAATTTAACAATGATATATCATTATCACAACTTTGGGGGAAATCTATAAAATCAATAAGTTTGTAGCCTGAACAGGATTTGTATCGCTTGCTTGCTGTGCTGGTGTCAAAGCGTGAGCATATGGATTGAGTCACAGCCTGAGATCAATGGAATTTGTGGACAGTAAGCTCAATAACAAGCCCTTCTGAAAAGAAATAGATGTAAAAAGCAAATTTACTAGAGTATAAAAAAAAAGCTAATATCTTTTCCGCGTTGGCTGCAAAGTGCTGTTTGGCTGCCGTTGGCTGCTGGTACTTTGAAAGCTGTCTGGGGTATGTGCTCGCAATGCTGAGTGCTGCTCCCGGCTTCCATGCGTCGCATGTACAGTTGGATGCTTCTGTTTGTAGGGCTTGTATTAGGAAACTCGCCAAGAATAGGAGGAGGGGGGAAAAATAGCCCTTTATATTGTAAACTGAATAAAGAATAAAAACAGTCAGTGTGTCTGCTGGGGAAAGACCATGGTGGCTTTATTTACTTTGTACTGGCAGGGCTTGCTAATGGAGAAAAATAAAAAGGCATAATTAAATAGTTTAATGAATTCGCAGCTCTTTTGTTTGAGTGGGGCTGGGAATGCATGTTCCAGAGGGCCTCACAAAGAGCTCGGCTGGTAGTGAGTTAAAAGTAGGAAATCAGTCCTTTGAAGGCATTTTTATACTTCATTATCCCAGCATGTAAAATGACTTGTACTAAACGATTGAGGATTTTTTTTTTCACTCTCTCTCTTTCTCTCTTCTTTTTCTAAACAAAGGAGAGCATCAGGGCGGCAGGAGCATAATTCCCCTCAGTGTCCTAGAGCCAATAGATCAGCTTGTCAGCAAATTGGTGGGCCTGTACTTATGTTTCAGTAAAATATAGGGCTCTGGGAAACTGTAGTGAACAACGAAACCACAAGCCAACCACCACAGAAACACACACGCTCTAAGAGATCCTGGGGGAATGGGGATGATAACACCTCCCTTTTCACCTCAATACTTTGCAGTAGGCAGATACTCACTTTTAAAGATTTTTCTCGTGTGTGTGTGTGTGTGCGCAGTAGAAAGAATAATGTTACATTTTTCCCCCAGGTTTTTTATTTCTTTGTTGTTGTGGAAGAGTAAAGTGGGATCGGGAAGGTGGATTTCCTTCCTCACAGTGTGCCAAGTGGTGCTCCGGGGGTTTTAATGGAAGCAGTGGCATTCCTGGGCACTGCCCAGCTGGGGGGTGCTCCCTGGGTGGCTGTGGGGCAGAGCCAGGTGCAGGGACTGCTCTGGCCCTACATGCGTGTCCCTGCTGTTCCGCGTGTGCGGCGTTCCTGGATTACCCTGTCCTGGGGGTGCAGGTGTGGATGCTCCGTCTCCGTGCTGCGGCCCTCAGCTCTGGGTGGCTGCTCCTCGTTGCTGCGCTGGCGTTCATGGCGCAGTCACGCTGCGCTGCAGGGAGACCCCAAAGTCCTCCTGGGGCTCAGCCCAGTCAAATAACTTCATTAACACAGAGAGTGCCGCAGCGCTGACTGAGAATATGGGCCATTGGGAAGGCAGAGTGTGCTGAACGTAGGGCTGGATCCGGGCACTCTGCTGTGCTTCAGAGGGGCCTCGAGCAGGCTCTGCTTGGCGTCCTTGCTGCTGGATCACAGACATCTCCGATCCCTCGGCATCTCGCAGAGGCAGAGGCGGCACTCCAGGACGTGGTTTAGCGGTGGCCTTGGCAGTGCTGCAGCAATGGTTGGACTCAAGGAGCTTGGAAGCCTTTTCCCACCTGAGCAACACCAGAATCCGTGATCAGCCATTGTGGCCGTTTTGGGACGGACAGGACAAGGAGGCCGTTCCGTGCAGTGGAAGGGAAGACCCGTGGGAAGGAATAACTTTCCCAACAAGTGAGGGCTTTGTCCCTCCATCCCTGGGCAAAGCCACCGGCTCTGGTGTCACCTGGCCGCTGGAGCTGCTCGCGCTGTGCGTGTGAGAGCCAGCTGCAAGCAGCAGGGAGCTTCCCTCCAGGACCTCACCTGGCCCACGGACGGGCATTTACAAAGCATTCCCTGGCTTTTATGGCTCGAGTTTGCTTATAAACAACACTAACTGTTTGTTTCTTGTTAAAATTTACCTCATAAACAAATTTTACTGCCTTAGTTCCAGGCAATAATTGTTTAATCCTGACTTTCTCATACCCATAACGCGGTGACTGTAAAGCTGTGGTTGGCACTTTATGGAATTTCTGGGTGCTCTCTCCAGCCACGTGCTGCTCCCAGGGACGTTTTGTGCCTGGGAGGGGGACTGTGACCCTCCCTACCGAGGAGGCTGTTAGTGGCAATGGCATCAAACCAACTGCAGTGCTTTGCTCTGGCGGAAAAGAAAACAGAGAAAATCCCAAAAGAAGCCCAAAAGTCCAAAGTAAAAGCAGGCTCCTGTTTGTGAAGTTGAACTTTGTGATGTACCACAGAGGCTGTTGTGCTATTTACAACCCGTGGCACTCTCTCGTCCTTCTTGCTGAGTAGCAGGGAAACGCCGTGGAAGTGACTGCTTATATTGATTAGCGAGACAAGAGAGAGTTAGAGACCCTCAGCACTGCCACTTACAGTGGGCAGGAAACCCAAATTGACCAGTAATAAAGTGTTTGAGGTTGTTTGAGGCGGCTCCTGGGGAAACGGCCTTCTCGGAGTGGGGATGCTGGGGGTGGAGAGCTGTCAATTACCCGTGTTTGATGAGGCCTGAGTGAAGCTCTCTTTCAGCGCCTGTTCCGCGGCGCAGGATGCGCCGGCCTGGGCTCCCCTCGCCAAAGGGCTCGTGCCAAGTCGGAGGAGCCGATGTTCTTGGAGCCGTGAAGAAGCGCTGCCATCAGCAACGAGTGCCAGCTTGGGCTTGATCTTCCTCTCTTTGTCGTGGCCTCCAGTTACAGACAGGAAAAAAGCGACGATGTTGTCAGTGCCCCATGTACCAATAGCGTAAAAACCTTAAACGCTTGCTGGGCTGTAGAGTGAGGGTGCCAAAGGAAGGCAGAAGGCCAAGCCAAAACCACCCGGGCCACCACAGGCAAAGGGGCAACAGGTTTGGAGTTTAGTGGGCCATTGAAACTGAGAATAATCAGTGACAGTGAAAGTCCTGGACATCTAATGTGACAATTATTGGGAATTATTCAGACCCAGAACCTGAATAATGACATAAATGGAATCTTCTTAGCAGGTGCAAACTGTCCTAGTGCAGAGGATGGATGCCAGGTGTGAGGAGCCACCCTGCAGACTGACGTGAATCAGTATAAAAATACAGCAGAGCACATCGGGATAAAACCAGAGAGGCCAAATCATCAAATAAGATGCAAGATGTATCAAAATAGCAAATATAAGAATGCTAAGAACATGAGGAATGGGAAGATAAAGAAAAGTGTCGGATCACCATTCAGTGGAGAGCAAAGAGAATCCTGAGACAGCCAGAAGGTGCTGTGTCCTTCTCTCTTGAAGGTGGCCCGTGGGACAGCAGTTACCATAAGGAATGCCCTTGCCAAAGGGTGAGATCTGAGTCCTGAAGAGAGAAGAAACAGCTCAGAGTGTCCAAGAGGGCTGCTGTCAGAACTGTTGGTTTCAAAACCCATTAAAAGAATGTGCAGAGCCAAAATAAACTCAGAACTGAAGGTGGCTGGTTTTGAAGACTCATGCAGGGAAGGTGAAATCCTGGAAGACAGTTCAGTGTCCTGACTTTAGACAGGAGTTATGGACCAGTGAGGTAACCTCCAGTTCCTGCAGAAACTCTGGAAAAAACAACCAAACTATTTGTGAGCACTTGGGAGATGACAAGGGAATGAATAACAAACAGAGACTTGACAGAAAAAATATTGTCTAAGCAACACAACAACTCGTGTGGCAGCGTAACAGGTGTGGGCAGGGAAGGAGCAATCGCTGCCGTGGAGCTCCAATTTAGGGAGGTTTTTGACACTCCTCACACTCCTTTATTTATAAGCGAGCTGAGGAAATTTGGTTGAGATGAGGGGTGTACAACGGGCTGAAGAATCGTTTTTAGGGCAAACTTATCACTGTCGGAGTGCAAGGAGGTACAAAGTGAGTTTTGGCGGGGGTCTGCCCTGACCCTGGGTCACCGTGGTGTTTGCTTTAATGAGCTGAATCACAGAGTGGGAAATATATTTACTGAGCTTTCAGACAACAGAGAGCTGAGCTAGTGAGCACATTCAGTGACAGCAGCACAACTCAAAGTAATCTGACAGGTGGGAGTGATGGCTTGGCACAAACAGAATGAAATTCTGTAGGGACGAGTACAAGATCTTCTGAGGGAGAGTTTGTGATGTGCACAAAGAAGGGAACTTGTTCATCGCTGTGGTTTCTTGGCCAACTGCGCCGGTGGTGGCTTCAAACCTTTTGTCATCCTTGGGCTTTGAGAACTGAAGTTGTTTTCTACCCGTGTCCCTCCAGCCTGGTTTTGTTTGTTCATTTAGGAGTAAAGTCCAACGTCTTCCAGGAATCCCCCAGGACCCCTGAATCCGTGTGCTGCATGAGCCATTCTCGGAGAGGCAGTCAGTGACACTTCCTTACTCATTATTAATTCGTTACAGGCAAACCTCCATCTCTGTTTTTATGGTGTTTGTGGTGCTGTGGATGCTCCCTCTTTTCCCCTTCACTGCCCCCCAAAAGCTCACTTCAGCAGTATGAAGTGAACCATGCTTGGAGTGTTATTAAGTAATATTCCTTATTACAAAAAGCACAGGGCTCCCTTTAATGAGAGCTTCAACGCTCCCGGCTCGTGTCACCGTCTGGGGAGCCCCTCTCCTTTGTCCGTAATGAGCACCTCCTCATTTGCACTGTCCCTGGATTTATGGAGGGGCAGGAGAAAAAAAACTTCAATTTATTATGTCTTAAATGAACTGCTCCCAAAGCAAAACCAAAGAGAGCAGTAAACTGGTGCCTCTGCATTATATAGTTTGATTTTTATGGAGCTGTATCGTGATGTTCTGCCTCACCTAAGCAGGGTGAGCACAGGCTATAATTACCTCTTGTGAACCCCATTTTCTGATAACCTCCCTGGCCTCTCCCTCTTCAGGATGTTGAATCTGTCAGCGAGGGGATTTTATTTGTTCTCGCTGATGGAGCTGGATATGGTTAGAAGCAATGAAGCTCATTTGATATCTCATTTACCTGAAAAAATGGGGCTCGCTCCCTGAATTTGAAACAGGAAAAACATTCCAGTTTTGTGAATTTTGCTCTGCTCTACTTGAATTCTTTCTGTTAACTCTCTCTCCTTATGCTCATCCTCACCTTCTCCTGCTCCAGCTGCACTCAGTTCCCCTCTCTGGCGGATATTCCTGCATACCCTAAGAGTTAACTTGAAAGAAAACAGATTTTAATTGATGAATCCCAGTTTTAGAAAGAAGGGCTTTAAGGTCAAAGCCTTCCCGTGTGGAGGGAACAGCCAGGCAGCAGCAGCCGTGTTCCTGGGCTGGGATTAAACCCACATCTCCTGTGCAAGGGGAGCTGACAGAACGCTGGTACTCCTTGCTTCTCTGACCTGGGGAAAGATGCACTAATTCCTCACAGTTTTATTACGATTTAACTTCTTCACAGGAGTGTTTTGGATAAATGTGACTGCGCCTTTGCTCAGATTAAAATCAAATTTGAGGTGTAAGAAGGTGCTTTCATGATGGAAGGTTTGTTTGTTTGGTTTGGTTTTCTTTTGGCTTTGGCTCACCTGAGACTCCCTTGTATCCCGGAATGCGGAGCCCCCCAAACCGTATTTTTCAGGCGGATAGCAGCAGTCCAGAACTTTCTGTCTAACCTCTGGCAAAAAGCCGAGATCGATAATAAATGGTCTGGTGCCTTCTGCTTTTGCCGCATGTGGGTGTTTTCCCTCTAGTTCAAGGGTTATAGAAATTACAGTTGACAAATCTCAGCTACAAATAATATTTCTAGCATTTTGCATAAAGTCTTAAAACCTTTTTATTTATTTCCTTTCTCGCAAGAGTCAAATAAGAGGCTTTTGCATACCAAGGGAAGGTTTTCTTAGACTTAAACTTCAGAATATTTTCAATATCTGCAACATTATCTTTTGAATAATAATTACCTCTTATATTAAATTATAAGACAGCAGGATTCAGGATTAGATCTCTGCATATTATTCTAGTGAAGGAAATTATGACAGGGGTCATTTTTTAGAATTATGTAGGAGGGTAAAAGGTCCCAGGCAGCATTAGAAGGGAAGGCGTTTATAATTAAATTGTAATTTAGGCCTATGATTTATAGTTTTCTCAATGAAAAATTTGGTGCTGTAGAGAGATCCTAGGAGGAACTTTAGTGAGATACAACTTAATGAAATAATAAAAAGAAAAATGATTCTGGAACAGACTGTATTGCAGTGGTCCCCGTCAGGATGCTGCGGCGGAGCTGCTGTGCTGCCGCTGTTTCCCTCAGAAACTCCCTTGGCCAGGGCTGTTTTCCAGGCAGGGAAGTTTGTTTAGGCAGAAACACGGCATGGAAGGGTTTGGATCAAGGTGATTTTCACAAGAGATGCCTTTTAAACTCATTTAGCTCATTAAAACTTTGGGAAGCGTTCTGAGCCATGCGAGTTGTCAGTTCAGGACAAACCGCTGCTCCTTGTTGTTGTTGTTTTTAGTCACGAGCTGCAGGAACACCGGGAGCCTTGTTCTTCTTCATCGTTTGTGAAGTCATTAGAGTGTGGATGCTGAAAATCTGCTCTGAAATAGCACCCACTTACCTGGAAACAGCTCATTTCTACCTAATGTGCAGAGGAGGCTGGAGCCTCGGTGTTGTTCTGCAGAGCAGACAGATCCCGGAATTAAAGAAAGAGTATTTCTGTAGTTATTTTTATTAATTAACAGGCGAAACTCCTCCCGACCATGATGAAGAACCATTCTACTGGCAGGAAACCATTAATACAGAAAGGTTAAATGGTTTGCCAAAGGTAATTGAGGCAGTCAGTGACTGATCTGACACCGGGAGCCATCTCTGACCCGATCTCCTCTGGCAGTAAAACTCTGCTGGGCTGGGTTGCGCGGGGGCCGGCGGCTCTGCCTTGGCTTAAACCACATTTGGGTTAGGAAGGACTAATTTGTGTTAAAAATTACTTAAAAAAGGGATGTAGGTTCAGACATTGTCTTCTAAACACCATTTTCTTGTGCAAACTCAGCAGTTGTTCCTACAAATGGCAGGAGCAGGCTGGCTCAGGCTATAAGAATATCCTTGGTTTGTTTTGTTTTTCTGCAATTACCTGAATTTTGTGTACAGTTGTAGAGAGTCAACAGGTATGTTTAGAGTGTGGGTTTCATGATCAGGTCCTGGCCCTTACTACACCCGGGTTTGTATCAAGCCTCCTGGTACTTAAATTTTTTGCGTTAACTTTGAATGCAAATAAGTACCTGATGGAAATAAATGTACTTCTAAGCACCCTCTGATAGAAATGAAATTGTTGAAATTGTGTCTGGGCAAAGTGTGACATTTTCCATGTCTCAGAAAGATGGGAAAGGAGGATGTGACTTTAAAAATTCCAGATATGGAACTTCAAAAGAGGGAAGAGCAGAAAGATCCTGAGCCAGGGAAATTCTCTCGTCTTAGAGCTGGTGAGGACTCGGGACCTGCCCGCGGGTCTGGCAGGGCTGGGAGGGGAAGGGTGAGATCCGACATGGGCTGCAGGGACAGCAGCGCCGAGCTGGGGAGTTCCTGCCTTTCTCATGAGCGGTACTGTTTGTGTTTTAAGCACTCACTTGAAAATTATCCAAATAGCTGCTTCTTTACCTTGTGCACAGAATCCTCCCAAGTGTCCAAATTCAATGGAAAAACAATCAGCTTTTTAAAGGCTCTGTGTTCCTGTAATGAATATTTAGGAATGTTAACAAATAATGTTATATCTTGGAAAAAATAAATCTTAATAGCACGGATTGTTCTTTGCTTCTGGGTAAATAACATACTTCCGAATTTATCTAAATAAAGAAGTTATGTTATAGGCTCCAGGATTTTCAGAGGGATATTTACGTTTTTATTGTGTCAAATTAAAAATAAAAATCCAGGGTAGCCTTTTCTTTTCTGTTTTCCGAACTAACCTGAAAAAGAAAAGGTTAAGGCTGATACTTGAGAAAAGGAATATTCACCCTAAAGAAGAAAACATTTTTCTGGTATTTGCAGAAAACGATTCTTTTTGCCGTAGTTCTGCGAGGGTTGCTGGCGGTAACTGTTGGCTGTGGCAAGGTTTGTTTGCGCTGCCGGTGTTTAACCCCGGCTGCCCTGGGCGGCGGGGCCGCGCTGGGCTCCTTTGTGCGGGCGCGGGGAGCGGCAGCGGCGCCTTTGTTCGCTCGGGCTGCGGGAGGAGCGGGGACTGCCCCGAGCCGCGTCCCGACAGCGGGCAGGGACACCCCGGACAGGGACATCCCGGACAGGGACACCCCGGGCTCCGGGCAGGGACACTCCGGGCAGGGACCCCCCGGGCTCCGGGCAGGGACACTCCGGGCAGGGACCCCCCGGGCTCCGGGCAGGGACACTCCGGGCAGGGACCCCCCGGGCTCCGGGCAGGGACACTCCGGGCAGGGACCCCCCGGGCTCCGGGCAGGGACACTCCGGGCAGGGACACCCCGGGCTCCGGGCAGGGACATCCCGGGCTCGGGACAGTGCCGGGGGCAGGGACACCGCCGGAGCTGCCGCCCCTCGCCCCGGCAGCCACAGCCCGCAGGGACCGTTCCCGCTGCCAGAGACCAGGGCTGTGGGATATTGGGAAGGAATCCTGCCCTGGGAGGGTGCGAGGCCCTGGCAGAGCAGCTGTGGCTGCCCCTGGATCCCTGGCAGTGCCTAGGGCCGGGCTGGAGCAGCCTGGGACAGCAGAAGGTGTCCCTGCCATGGCAGGGCTGGGCTGGGCTTTAGGGTCCCTTCCAGCCCAAGCCCTGCCCCGAGATTGAGCTTTGACTCCCCTGACTTCCACCCACCCGTTCTGCCGCCGCGCTCCGGCCGCCCTTGTCCCGCTCCGAGGGGTCCCGGGACAGGGGACAGGGGACACCGGAGGGTGTGCTGGGCACAGGGGATCCCGGAGGGTGTGGTGGGGACAGGGGACACGGGACCCCGGAGGGTGTGGTGGGCACGAGGGGCCCGGGCTCGGTGAGAGGAGCAGCCCGGGCTGGGCGGGCGAGCCGCGGAAACGCCGCTCCAAACACCGGGAGCGCTCCTGGCGCTGCCGCGGGCTGGGCGAGCCCCTGACCCCGGCCTGAGCCGTGCCCGCACCGCCGGCTGCCACTGAAAAATCACCGCCGTGAAAACCAGGCAGGAACGTATTAAATGCTGTGAAATGCTGCGCTTCAAAGGAAAAAAAAAAAATTCAAGTCTAAGGTGGCTTAGACTGGATACCCAAAATTAATAGACATATTTGACCTTAATCTGTCTTCCTGGACAAGTTTAATTATAGCAATTTCTTAACTTCAGCTCGAGATCTTGTTTTAGAAATGTTAGTGTTCTCTGAGTGTGTGGGGTTTTCTATTTAATATCACCGTGTTTTCTAAGGAAAGGCAAAAATCTGCAAAAATTGACTGGACTGAAATCACCTAGGATTTTAGAGATGCCTGTGATTAATTTCTCTTTCTAAATACATTAATGTTTCTGATATGAGCTCGAATTGGGGGTGAGGAGGAAGAAATCAGAAATACTGATTTAGAGCAGAATTTAAAAGGGAATTTATTTTGGCATGATTTTAGTCCCTTTGTGATCGCAGCCCGTCCTGGCAGGAATCGTTCCATGTAAACCATTTGGCATGAGCTGCTGATTAAAACCTGATGATGTACATGTTGATTTACACCAACTGGAGTCGTAGCATTTGTTTTAGCCTTTATTTTTTTTGTCTTATATAACTTAAACAAAGATGTGAAGGCTGTGATATCACTGTGTAATTTGAAATATAAATATTTGAAAATGCCAAATGTGCTACCACAGACTCGTGTGTGTGTGGCAGCAGCACATCCCAACGTGTGCCACCAGCAGGACCCGTTCCGCAGTCGCTGGCGATGCTCCTCGGCTGTCTCTGCCTCAGTCCTGCCAGCAGAACCGTGCAGAGCTAAAGCCCGGCAGGAACAGAGGCTTTGGGTCACCTCTGCTTGTTCGTAGCTGTTGTATAAAAATGCATTTCTGATTTTCTACGAGTTTTAAAAGAGATGTTTTGTCTCTTACACAATAGATATGATTTTACCATGTTTTACTCTGTTTACAAGAAAAAGCTGAAAATGCAATATTTTAGACACGGGCAGCAATTTTGCATCTCTATTTTCATGAATTTGACGCCTTTTATATGAAATAATTTCAAGTTGTCTATTGAAATGGAAAGGCACCGTCAGTGCACTCTCAGGAAGCAGTTTTGAGCCATGCTGATGGTGTAGAAAAACTCCCGAGTTATATAAATAAAAAACAATTTAAACCGTTCTCATCTTTGTTTCCGTAGGGCTGGGTTGGTGAGTGGGGCTCTGGCAGAGCAGAAGGACTCGTCGCTTGAGTGCACTTACTTCAGTTCCACATCTTCCCCAACTCCGGGAACTTGAACTTGTCATTATCAGCCCCCGAAGGTCAATGCATTACCCAGGGTAGCGGCGCTTTCATGTGGCCTTTCTGAGGAGGGAAAAAACAGCTTTTAATCTTGGCTTTTATAAACCACCGTGTGTACTGGATACGTCCTAACTTGTCATTTCCTCGTGTGTTTTAGTGCTGGGGGAGACCCGCAGACGCTCGGTGATGCCACACAGACACACGCGTCCGCAAAAGGCCTAATCTGAAGTGAATCTTCTATAAATAATAAACAACAAATAAGCTCCTTTTAGTTATATTAGCCCCAAAATAGGTCATGTACATTTGTTTTAAATGCAAACTTAACAATAAAGTAAATTCCCTAGGTGGAGAATTTGATGTGTTTGTGCAAATTTTCTGGACATAGTACAAAAAACCCCCAACACCTATATTTTACCATTTAAAATATTTATACATTGTCTCTTAAAGTCCTGTGTTTGAAATACTGTTTATAATAAACTCCCTAGGAGAGAACCGATAGTCACAGGTGAACACTTGCCATTTGTTACTCAAACCCAAGGTAATCTTGAACTTTTTAAACAAAAACTTAGTGTTTCCCATTGCTACCGGGAAAACTTTGTCGCCTTTGTCAGCTCCTTGCCTCCAAATATTCTCATTTTTCACCTCGTAGTCCACGTGGTGTTGGGGTTCCATGGGCTTCTCCAGGAGGATGATGAAGGAGAGGGAGCCTCGTGTCCCCAGGCTTTGTCTCGTTGGGTCCGGGCCTCCACTGGAAATATTAATGTGGTTTTCAAATAAAAAAAGGCTGCCAAGGCTGCCTAGGCCATTCTCTAAGCGCTCCCTCAAACATAAACCCCAATAGGTTAAATTCTCTGGTAACTGATAAAGGAAGGAATATCTGAGGAGCTGGCACTTTATTGTGGTTGGAATTGCAAAATTGGCTATGGCACCCATTGTAATTTTCATGCTATTTCTGCCAGTGCAGCTGTGCTTGGGTTTTAATTGGCATCTTTAACTGCTGCAATAATTCAAATAATAAATATAGGATGTCTCAGAGTAGAAGCAGACCAAGGTGAAATGCTAAAAACCGTAGTGCCACCTTTTCCAGCTCGCGCTGTTCCGTGGGGCGAGGCGGGACCCCAAGTTGCGGTGTCAGCCATTGTAGCACACATAATTTCTGTCCCTGTTCGTTTTCATCCGGAGGTGCATTGTGAAAGTGTAAATCCATCACTAGATAATTTTCAGTTCCATTATTTACCAAAATGAATAGTTAAGCGAGTCATTGTTATTAGTGGGATGCTATTGTTGCCTCGCAGAGATAGGGCCTGCCACGGGCTTGAGTGATGTGCACTTGAGTGTTCTTTCAAGATCCTTGTACCTGTTTCATTGGGGAGGAGTTTCACTCATGTAAAATCAAACAGAAACAATTTTAGTAGCCTCTGAAAAGAGAAGAAGAGAAAATGGATATTAATGAACTATTTAATATTCTGCTATGGCAGAGATGCAGTGATTTCGCTGTTGACACTTTTGCATGGAATTAAAGAGATCTGGTGGTTGTTTCACTCGTCTGTCTTTGTTCCTGAAAGACTTTTCAGTGTCATCAGATTTGGTTTTGTAACCTGAGAGAGATTTTACAGACATGCAGACAAGAAAAAAAACCCTCTTCTTTTTCATGAAATTCATTGGTATTCAAAACATGGTCCTTTGATGAATTAGAAATTTTGGCTAAAGCTTTAATGAGATTTTTATTTCCTGAACTTATGTTGGGAAACGTCTGAGCTGCACGATTCGCAATCCTGAGTAAGGGCGGGCTTGGTTTTTCTGTTCAAGAATATTTCTGGCTCGTTGTTTATTGCTCAGTATGGCGTTGATGGGTGAGTGGAGAGGGTCACCGTGGAGGTGGGACAGTTTAGAGCTGCGGATCTTCACTTTGTGGCGCGGAATGGCTGTGAGCCCTTGGCCAGGGGGAGCCTTTGGTTTGGGGGAGCCTTTGGTTCAGGGGAGCCTTTGGCCAGGGGGAGCCTTTGGTTTGGTTTGGGTGAGCCTTTGGTTTGTGGGAGCCTTTGGTTTGGCCAGGGGGAGCCTTTGGCCGGGGGGAGCCTTTGGCTGGGGGGAACCCTTGGACAGGGGGAGCCTTTGGTTTGGGTGAGCCTTTGGTTTGGGTGAGCCTTTGGTTTGTGGGAGCCTTTGGCCGGGGGGAGCCTTTGGTTTGGGTGAGCTTTTGGCCGGGGGGAGCCTTTGGTTTGGGGGAGCCTTTGGCCGGGGGGAGCCTTGGGCCAGTGGGTGCAGCAGAGCGCGTGGGACGTGTGCCAGAGGGACTTGCAGCAGTGGCTGTCCCCGAGCCCAGCACAGGGCAGGGGCTCTGGGTTCTCTGTCCCCGTTCCCGGTGTCACCTCTGAGCCCAGCACAGGGGCTCTGTTCCCTGCGGGTCCCAGCCGCGGTCGCTGCCCCGGGCCTCGCTCGGTGCTCTCCAGAGGCCGCGTGCTGAGCGCAGAGAGGCAGGATCCCAGCCTGGCTGCCCAAAGGGAGCTCGATAACCGTTGGTGTTTATTCCGTGGTTAGCAGAATCTCTCATTGTGTGGGTGGTTATTGGGGACAAGTAATTTGGGAAGCTTTCCAGAAGCTGTCATTGAGTGGTCTTGGATTTTATAACGTTCCCTCTGTTCCTGTGCTGTGCTACGCACAAGAATCCTCCTGACTCAAGAACGTTTGAGTGATATCACTTACCACATTTCGAAACTCACATGTGTTCAGCATGTTAAAAGTATTAGGAATATTCAAGTTATCACTGTACCTTGTCTTTTAATTTACTGAAAATCAAAGGTTTTTTTGCAGCACTTGCAGAAATGTTTTGGTGTTGACTGGAAAGAAGGATGTATCAGTACACAGGCTTAGCTGTTATGGAAGATTTTTTGTTAGCCATAGGGACAAGAAGAAATTCTGTTTGTTCACGTCCAACCCCAGCTAAATGTGTGTTTTCCATTTCTTTGTGACAGCTACTTTCTGGATTTATCCTGAGCGAGAAGAGGAATTACTGAATTAATGCCCAGGCAGTGAGTGTCCCGCGTTAGATGCTGCAGTCCAGAAGTCCTTCGTAAATGGTGAGTGAACCTCCAGCTCTGGATTCCCACACGGAATGTTTACCTTTGTTTCAATGAGTTTTGGGTTAAAGCTGTTCATTTTCAGCTCTCGGTCTGGAGATGAGGGAATTGTGGCCACAGTGTGAGTTGAAGTATTTGTGTTTAAGTTATGGAATTCTGTATTTTCAGAACTTACTTCTATATTTGGTCATTGAAAGCCTGTTTCAGAAATAATAAATGTAGCAATAATTGTGATCTTTATAATTTTGTCTGGGCAGTGGCAGCAGGCAGAGATCTGTCTGTGTGAACGTCTCCAGAATATTGAGATTTGAACAAGTGGTTTTGGGAGAAGGTTTTAACCACACTCTTACACTGTCCTGGGAGAGGAATTTCTGTAAATGTGATAGAAATGCAGCTCTGTGTTTAAAAATACTGAGATGCCCATGTGCTAATGCTGATCGCTTGCTCTGGTGTGGTTGGGGTAAGGTTGCTGCTGGTGTAGTCGGTGTAATTTTATTTTGATGTATTCAAATACAAGATGCACTCTTGGGGAGTGTAAGATCCTTCTCTTCGTTATCTCGTGCTAAGTGTTGCTTTGTCTCTCTGTCATCAGCGCCAGGGTTGTCCACTTGCGTGTTCAATTTTGGCCAAAATAACCTGAATTGGAGGGGGTGAGAGAGGAGAAGGTGCTTGCACACAGGTTTGTGGAATCGCTGCAGCAAGTTTTAAATGATGTATGAAATGAAAAATTCCTGTCCGATGCACAGGGCGAGCAGAGCCAGGGATGTCTGTGAAATTGCTGCTGCGAGGGGCCGTTCCAGAGACTCACAGGGTGGTTTGGGTTGGGAGGGACCTTAAAATCTTCTCGTTCCACCCCCTACCATGGACAGGAACACCTTCCCCTAGACCAGGTTCAGGTTTTTGTAATGATACTTCAGAAATGCCAACTTTTAATCTTTTATAAAACTCTTCTGCTTTTGAAAGGCAGAAGTCTTTCACAGCAACAAAATTCATTAGAAAAATCTTGCAAGACGGTGCATCAATAAATATCCTAAGGCAGTTTTCTGGGTTTGTGTGGGTTTTTGAGCCCGAGCAGCAGCACTTTGCAGAACGCCGTGCATGTGAGGATGCTTTGAACTGCCCTAAAGTGAGAGTTTTAAAAGTTGAATGATGGGATTCAAGATCAGGAGTCGGTGGTTTGTTTGGAGGTGGGGTGGGTTTAGGAGCTGGAGCAGAGGGAGAGCGATCCCCGCTGGAAACCCAGGAGTGCAGGGGTGGGGCAGGGATGGATTCGCGTGGTTGATACAGAGCAGGAGCTCCTGGGCAGCAGTGGAGCCAGACAGAACATTCCCCTTTTCCAGCTTAGGCACCCAAACTGTCCCTGATGACTGCAGAGCATTTAATACCAAATCTGACTGGTTTTGACCAGATTTGGGCGTGGATCTGAGTGAAAAGTACACCTCCAGAGAAATGCTGCGAGCCTGTCCTTTGCTGGGTCCTGCCGAGCCGCCGGCGCCGCCAGCCCGTGGAAAAGGCTTCTGCAGCAGAGTGTTTGTCAGAAATGTGGTGCAATGAGAGTGCTCCTGTGCCTGAAGTGAATCCATCAGGCTGTCTGGGAGCTGCTTGTTCTTCACAGACCAACCTTCTTTAGTGCATCTTATCTCTAACTCTCCTGTGCGAGTGACCCGTGGTTTCCCGGCGTTGGGCTGGAGACCCAGTGCTGGGAGACGCTGTTAATGGGGTGCGAGTCTGGGATGGTAAATGGGAAGAACTGATGGAAATAAGGTGAAATGCAGTAGATTCAGTCCGAGTGGTGTCTCTGCTGGCTGGAAGGGTGGTGTTTGCTCGGGAGGAGGGCGCAGGAGCTGACCGTGGTACGGCTGTGCCACCAACACGATTGTTTGTGAAAAAACCAAGTGCCACCCTCAGACGTGCCAAGGGGAAAGTAATTCCAGAGAGGTTTGCAAAATACTGGGGCTGCTGTAACAGCAGCTGGCAGGGGCTCATCTATTTACAGAGGAAAAATGTGAAATCAGGACCATCTCTGAGTCGGGGAACAGTGCAGGGGATCTCTGGATCTCATCGTTACTCAGGGCTGGAACAATTAACACCGAGGCAGGACTTTGTTTCTCTTTAACCAGGGAAGGACAATGGGTCATTTCTCCTAATGATGCTCCTGAATGCATTTGAGATGAATGATTTGGTAATCTGACAAATTGGAAGAATAACGTGAAGTGCAAGATTGCTTTTTTTTCCCTACTGAGATATGTTAGAGCCACTCTGACACTGGTAGCAGGTGAAAGAAGCAAACAGTTCTTGAACTCTTTGCTAAATTGATATACTAATCAGAGTGCCTTTTCCAGAAAAGAAAGGAGAGCCCCATTTTGCCTGGACTCTATCTTTGCTATTTTCCTTTTTCAGAAATAGAAGATTAGGAGGTGTCTGCAGCGATGTGATAAAACGTTCCCGTGGAATTGCATTGTATTTTCGCCTTGAGTTGCTGGCAAAATGAAGTTGTTGGCTTTCAGTGCTGCTTTGTTTTTGACCCCTTTTTGTGAATTCTCTGAGGAAAGAAACATATTCCCATCTTTTATAGTAATCAAATTTATCTGGCATCTCTCAGCCTCTTGCATTACTTATGCTACAGTTGACCAGCCTTGGGAAGGCTTTAGTGGGTTTATTTATTTATTGTTCTAAAGTGAAGGTTTTTGACTTGAGGTCCCCACATAGTCCATTGGGATTTGAAGAGAAAAAAATGGAAGTGCTTTCTGCCATTATTTTGATATAGTTATTTTCTGTGAAACTGTTTAAAAAATACCCCAGACTACCCAAAACCTAAACAAAGCCCCCATGAGTCCAAAACCCCCAAGAAACACTGAGAGAAGGAAAAACTTGCTTATCTTACTTGTGTTGGAAATTCAACTTTGTCAACTTTCTTTTGTATCTTCTGTTTGTCTTTCTGTTTTTCCATCAATTTATTTCTATGGTTGAAAAAACTAAAGGTTGATTATAAGGGAAATCTGGGGTATCATCAATTATTTTGCTTTCAAATATGATTTATTTGACTAACAACCTCAAAAGCTGGGGCTGATTTAATTTTGTTTTATGCTCATGAAATCCACAGAAGGCTGACGTGGCCATCTTCCTTGTCTTCTGCTTTGTGAGTCCCACATGGTGTCTCCCCTCTGATTCTTTGATTTTATGGAGTTTTTCCTTGAGGAGTAAACAGTGATAGTGTGAAAATGTTCATATTAACGTTTCAGACGTATATACCCGCGTAGAAGGATTTTTTTATTGCAGGAGAAAAATCAAATCCTTGTCACCTAAACTGCTAATTATGTTTGATAAATGTATGGTATATGTTTAATGCAAAGAGAATTTAGGAAATAATACACCTTGTGTAATTACAGCGACCGAGCTACTTCCATCAATCTAATTTTTCTGATTCAGGTTCATTTGCATCGCATTATTTTTATTAAATGAGCTTTCAGTGGAGCCCTGCTCTGTGTCAGGAAGGAGGCTCGAGCACGGAGGTGTTTCGGCGTGTGGCACTCGGGTTTGCGGTGACATGCGGGGCCCCGGGGGTGACGCAGCGCAGCCCGCGGGCTCGGCTGGGCTCAGCTCTTCTGGACTCGGCTCTGCTGGGCTCGACTCAGCTCAAGTGGGCTCTGCTGGGCTCAGCTCTGCTGGGCTTTGCTGGGCTCGGCTCTGCTGGGCTCGGCTCTGCTGGGCTCGGCTCTGCTGGGCTTTGCTGGGCTCGGCTCAGCTCAGCTGGGCTCGGCTCTGCTGGGCTTGGCTCTGCTGGGCTTTGCTGGACTTGGCTCTGCTGGGCGTGGCTGAGCTCGGCTCTGCTGGACTCGGCTCTGCTGGGCTCTGCTCAGCTCTGCTGGGCTCGGCTCTGCT